>CM075737.1:57903305-58030805 GCA_037974335.1 Prionace glauca
ATGCAGCATGCAAATAGGTAGCCCACAGCTGGTGACAGCAAATGCACTAATCGACAGTTATATGAACCATAGCGGGGGAATTCTATTCAGAGTATTGGGAACCTGCTTCCGTACTCTGGAGTCTTGCTGTTTGTTGTTAGATTTGACTCTTATCTAGGAGAACAAGAACATTAAAAAAAAAACTCCTTCAGCAGCCCTCCCTAACAACATGAAAACCTGAAGGGAAGTCAAGAGGGCTTTGCTTGGCAGAATTTAACTTTAGATTTAAGCTGTTTGAAGTTTTATTTTCCGAAAACATTGCATCACTTTTCTCTGCCTGTGGGGAGACAGTGTCCCTGGTACCATCCCTAGACTGATGATAAATATCAAACTCTGTCATAAACAGCCTTTGCAGTTATGGAAGAAACTTAATTTTCCAAGTTTAAGAATGACTCCGATAATGAGTTGACACATTAATAACAAGACATATTTTTATCGTTTGGAATTGGGAAAGTTTTCACATGTTCTCTGGTGTTCAAACACACGCCAATGCTCACGTGTTCTCTGATGTTCATGTGTTCTCTGATGTTCACGTGTTCTCTGATGTTCACGTGTTCTCCGATGTTCACGTGTTCTCCGATGTTCACGTGTTCTCCAATGTTCACATGTTCTCTGATGTTCACGTGTTCTCCGATGTTCACGTGTTCTCTGATGCTCACGTGTTCTCTGATGTTCACGTGTTCTCTGATGTTCACGTGTTCTCTGATGTTCACGTGTTCTCTGATGTTCACGTGTTCTCCAATGTTCACATGTTCTCTGATGTTCACGTGTTCTCCGATGTTCACGTGTTCTCTGATGGATTTAGCATGTTTATGGACCACTATTTAAGTTTATTTATTAGTGTCACAAGGAGGCTTACATTTCAAGATGATGCCAGAGTGAGGTGACTTCTTGCGAGTTTCACCCAGCATACCTTCTAATTATATATCTTACTCTCGTTCTATGCTTCTAAAATTTCATACTACACGCTAGCTACGCCTGTGACGCTACATTCTGCACTCTTTCTTTTCCTTCTCTGTGAATGGTATGCTTTGCGTAGCGCGCAAGAAACAATACTTTTCACTGTACGCCAACGAATGTGACAATAATAAATCAAATCGCATCAAATTTGAGGGCCGGCATTGAGGGCCAAGGGGCCTGTACCATGCTTGTAATGTTCTAAATTAACACTGCAATGAAGTTACTGTGAAGATTCCCTGGTCGCCACACTCTGCCATCTGTTTGGATACACAGAGGGAGAATTTAGCATGGCCAATGCACCTAACCAGTACAATCTTTTGGACGGTGGGAGGAAACTGGAGCACCCGGAGGAAACCCACAGGGAGATTCCAAATAGACAGTGACCCAAGCCGGGAATCGAACTCGGGTACCTGATGCTGAGAGGCAGCAGTGCTCACCACTGTGTCACCATGCCACCTATGGACACGGATCAGAGGATCCCTTATAATACGTTCCTTTAAGGCCTTCCTAACCAGTACAGACCATAGAACCATAGTATCCCTGTGAAGTTATTCAGCCCATTGAGTCTACACTGATTCTCCAAAATTTGCCCCCCCCCCACCTCCAGCCTCCGGCCTCCACCACCACCATCGCTGTAACCTCATGCAGTTAAAATGGCTAACCCACCTACCGATATATCTTTGGACACTAAGGGGCAATTTAGCATGGCCAATCCACCTAACTTGCACATCTTTGGACACTAAGGTGTAATTTAACACGGCTAATCCACCAAACCTGGAGCATCCAGAGGAAACCCACGCAGACACAGGGAGAACGTGCAAACTGTCACCCAAGGCCAGAATCGAAGTTGGGTCCCTAGCACTGTGAGGCAGTAGTGCTAACCACCATACCATCTTACTGCCCGGTTAGCTTTTATCTGTGCTCCAGACCTCGATGACTCTCAGTGTCGTACATTGGACTGTCAGCTTGCCTTCGATATATTCCTGGAGGCTTCATCACGTAATCTCCCAACATCCGTGAGTCCCACCCACACACTCCTGCCATTGGTCAATCCTCACTAAGCTCTGCCTTTCCTACCAATCGGAAAACAATTCCAATGTTCGTTGCCTGAATGGATGATTCTAGCCATTAATCAAATAATTTCCCTTAATTGTATTAGTTTTATTACAAAAGTATTCAAGAAGAACATTTGAAAAGAGCTCCAAATGTATCTAAGGGCTGCCTATTTTTTTCTCTAGGATGTTGAGTTTCAGTTTAACACAGTTTAAAAATAAGGCATCTCCCATTTCGGATGGGGACAAGACTATTTTTTCTTCTCCCGGAGGGTCGTGAATCACTCGAGCTCTCTTTCCTAGAGAGTGGTGGAGTCAGGGTCAATGGATCCCTTTTAGGCAGAGCTCGATCGACTATCGACAAGTGAGCAATAGGATGTGATTGCACTGGAAAGGATGGAGAGGACATTCACCAGGATGTTGCCTGGGGTGGAGTGCTTCAGCACTGAAGAGAAGGCTGGGGTTGCTTTCCTCGGAGCAGAGGAGACTGGGGATTGAGTTGTACAATATTGTGAGGGAGATAGAGAGGGTAGATAGGAAGAAATGTTTGCCCTTGGTCGAGGGGTCAGTAATTGGGAGCTTAGAGAAGGTGCGGGAGATTTTTGAGGGGATTTGAGAAAAAAAACCTCTTCATCCAGAGGGTAGCGGAACTCTGGAACTCTTTGCCTGAAAGGATGGTGGAGGTGGGAACCCTCATAAACATTTAAGAAGCATTTAGATGAGCATTTGAAACAACATACAAGTGCTGAAAAATGGGATTAGAATAGATGATGGCTGACGCAGACACAATGGGCCAAAGGTCCTCTTTCTGTGCTGTACAACTCTATGAATCTATTACAAGGGATGATGCGGAGATGCCAGTGTTGAACTGGGGGGGGGGGGTGGTGGGCACAGTAAGAAGTCTCACAACATCAGGTTAAAGTCCAACAGGTTGATTTGGAATCATGAGCTTTTGGAGCGCCGCTCCTTCATCAGGTGAGTCAGTACGGTCAGTCCTCAACCGCTGGAAACTCTCTTTGGAATGCCCAGAGGTTATCCAACTCCCAGGGCAATAGATTGTACACAACCAGCTTGGTGCAGACTGCTACCTTCCGATTCATTGCAGAGGGGCACACCAACGGGAAAGGTCTAAGGTCCCCCTGGCATTGTGCGGGGCAGAGGGACTGAACACTCTCAAACCCCATGTGTAATTGGCAGGAATTGTAAATGTCACATATATAGCGGTTAGCACTGCTGCCTCACAGCGTCACGGAACAGAGTTCGATTCCGGCCTCGGGTCACTGTCTGTGTGGAGTTTGCACATTCTCCCTGTGTCTGCCTGGGTTTCCCCCTGGGTGCTCTGGCTCTCCATTCACTTGACAAAGAGGCAGTCCCCTCGAAAGCTTGTGAGAATATTATCAAATAAATCGGTTGGACTAAAGCCTGGTGTTGTCAGACTCTTTACTGTGTTTACGCCAGTCCAACGCCGGCATACCCACATCATTCCTCCTGCAGCCCAAAGATGTGTGGGATAGGTTTCTTGGCCAGGCTCAAATGCCCCTTGGTGTCATAAGAAATAGGAGCAGGAGTAGGCCATCTAGCCCTTCGAGCCTGCCCCGCCATTCAGTAAGGTCATGAAGTGGATCAGTTCCACTTTCCCGCTTTCTTCCCCATAACCCTCAACTCCCCTGTCTATCAGGGTGTCAGGGGACGGCATAACGGGATAGGGCTTGGGTGGGATTGTGGTCGGTGCAGGCTCGATGGGCTGAATGGCTACAGTAATGCAAGAAACAGACTCTCTTGCTGCTGGTGTGCTGTCTGTGTTCAACAGAGTAAAAAGTCTGACAACACCAGGTTTTAGACCAACCGATTTATTTGATAATATCCTCACAAGCTTTCGAGGGGGCTGCAGTGAGGATATTATCAAATAAATCGGTTGGACTAAAACCTGGTGTTGTCAGACTTTTTACTGTGTTTACGCCAGTCCAACGCCAGCATACCCACATCATGTGTTCAACAGCCCAGGCGTGTATATGTTATGAATTAAGTGCCTCTCACTCTCCTCCTGATGCAAGGTGTAGAGTACATGGGGAGGGAGGGTGCTTGGAGAGAGAGACACACACACACACACACACAAGAGAGAGAGAGGAGGGTTCTGCACATGCTCATAATAGCTTTCTCCAGCGGGGGCAGTTTGCATAAGACTTTGACTCGGTGTATTGTGAAAAAGCAACAGTGGGAACAGCTTGTGGAGTGAGTGAGCCTCAGGAGCTTTATCACTGTCTATATTTTTTTTGGGGGGGGGAGAAGAAAAAATACTGAATCAACTGCCTTCCTTGTGGAGTTGGGAGCTGGGAATGTAGCCGAGAGCTGCTCACACACAGACACACAAATTCTAACATTTACCATCTCCACACACTGCAGAACTTACCGAATGCTGCTGCTTACTGTTCTATTCGCTACAACTCCCAACTGGTGTGTGTGAGAGAGGGCCAAAAACTTCACTACCTTTGCAGCTATATATATATTTTTTTTTGTTAAAAAAGATTCTTCTATCAGCTTCTCCAGTCTGTGCGTGTGGCTGGGCTGGAGCTTGTCATGGCTTAGCCGGAGAGGAGTGATGCCTGGAGCTGGGGAAGAAGAGGGGTCGCTTTCCAGAGGGCTGGCGTTCATGGACCTCAAGTGAAGCAGAGCTGGCGGCGATGACGGTGCGGCCCGTGTGAGTCCCTGGTACCTTGGACAGAGCCTGATACCCAGGGGGTCGCCATGCGAAGAATGGGTAAGCTATTGGGATTGGGGAGGGGGGTAGGGTGTGGGGAGGAGGGGGGGAGGTAGGTAGGGTGTTGGGAGGGAGGAGAGGGGGTGGGGAGGGAGGAGAGGGGGGAGGGAGGAGGGGGGAGGTAGATAGGGTGTGGGGAGGGAAGAGAGGTGGGGAGGGAAGAGAGGGGGGGAGGTAGGTAGGGTGTGGGGAGGGAAGAGGGGGGGGAGGTAGGTAGGGTGTTGGGGGGGGAGGTAGGTAGGGTGTTGGGAGGGAAGAGAGGGGGGGAGGTAGGTAGGGTGTTGGGAGGGAAGAGGGGGGGGGAGGTAGGTAGGGTGTGGGGAGGGAAGAGGGGGGGGAGGTAGGTAGGGTGTGGGGAGGGAAGAGGGGGGGGAGGTAGGTAGGGTGTTGGGGGGGGGGAGGTAGGTAGGGTGTTGGGAGGGAAGAGAGGGGGGGAGGTAGGTAGGGTGTTGGGAGGGAAGAGAGGGGGGGAGGTAGCTAGGGTGTTGGGAGGGAGGGGGGGAGGTAGATAGGAGGGGGGAGGTAGATAGGGTGTTGGGAGGGAAGAGAGGGGGGGAGGTAGGTAGGGTGTTGGGAGGGAAGAGAGGGGGGAGGTAGGTAGGGTGTTGGGAGGGAGGGGGGGAGGTAGATAGGAGGGGGGGAGGTAGGTAGGGTGTTGGGAGGGAAGAGAGGGGGGGAGGTAGGTAGGGTGTTGGGAGGGGGGGAGGTAGATAGGGTGTTGGGAGGGAAGAGAGGGGGGGAGGTAGGTAGGGTGTTGGGAGGGAGGAGGGGGGGAGGTGGGTAGGGTGTTGGGAGGGAAGAGAGGGGGGGAGGTAGGTAGGGTGTTGGGAGGGAGGAGGGGGGGAGGTGGGTAGGGTGTTGGGAGGGAGGAGGGGGGAGGTAGGTAGGAGGGGGGGAGGTAGATAGGGTGTTGGGAGGGAAGATAGGGGGCAGGTAGGTAGGAGGGGGGAGGTAGATAGGGTGTTGGGAGGGAGGAGGGGGGGAGGTAGGTAGGGTGTTGGGAGGGAGGAGGGGGGGAGGTAGGTAGGGTGTTGGGAGGGAGGAGGGGGGGAGGTAGGTAGGGTGTTGGGAGGGAGGAGGGGGGGAGGTAGGTAGGGTGTTGGGAGGGAGGAGGGGGGGAGGTAGGTAGGGTGTTGGGAGGGAGGAGGGGGGGAGGTAGGTAGGGTGTTGGGAGGGAGGAGGGGGGGAGGTAGGTAGGGTGTTGGGAGGGAGGAGCGGGGAGGTAGGTAGGAGGGGGGGAGGTAGATAGGGTGTTGGGAGGGAAGAGAGGGGGGGAGGTAGGTAGGAGGGGGGGAGGTAGATAGGGTGTTGGGAGGGAGGAGGGTGGGAGGTGGATAGGGTGTTGGGAGGGAGGGGGGGGAGGTAGGTAGGGTGTTGGGAGGGAGGGAGGGGGGGGAGGTAGGTAGGGTGTTGGGAGGGAGGGAGGGGGGGAGGTAGGTAGGGTGTTGGGAGGGAGGGGAGGGAGGTAGGTAGGGTGTTGGGAGGGAGGGGAGGGAGGTAGGTAGGGTGTTGGGAGGGAGGGGGGGGAGGTAGGTAGGGTGTTGGGAGGGAGGGGGGGGAGGTAGGTAGGGTGTTGGGAGGGAGGGGGGGGAGGTAGGTAGGGTGTTGGGAGGGAGGGGGAGAGGTAGGTAAGGTGTTGGGAGGGAGGGGGGGAGGTAGGTAGGGTGTTGGGAGGGAGGGGGGGGAGGTAGGTAGGGTGTTGGGAGGGAGGGGGGGGGAGGTAGGTAGGGTGTTGGGAGGGAGGGGGGGGAGGTAGGTAGGGTGTTGGGAGGGAGGGGGGGGAGGTAGGTAGGGTGTTGGGAGGGAGGGGGAGGAGGTAGGTAGGATGTTGGGAGGGGGGGGAGGTAGGTAGGGTGTTGGGAGGGGGGGAGGTAGGTAGGGTGTTGGGAGGGAGGAAGGGGGAGGAGGTAGGTAGGGTGTTGGGAGAGAAGTAGGTGGTGGGTGGGGGGGGGAAAGAGTGTGATTTAACTTGCTGCATTGTCCTTAAAGTGGTGTGTGTGTGGGTGGGGGTGTGTGTGGGTGGGGGTGTGTGTGGGTGGGGGTGTGTGGGGGTGGGGGTGTGGGTGTGTGGGTGTGTGGGTGGGGGTGGGTGTATGTGTGGGTGTATGTGGATGTGTGGGTGTGTGTGTGGATGTGTGGGTGTGTGTGTGGGGGTGTGTGGGGGTGTGTGTGTGGGTGTGTGTGTGGGTGTGTGTGTGGGTGTGTGTGTGGGTGTGTGTGTGGGTGTGTGTGTGGGTGTGTGTGTGGGTGTGTGTGTGGGTGTGTGTGTGGGTGTGTGTGTGGGTGTGTGTGTGGGCGTGTGTGTGGGCGTGTGTGTGGGCGTGTGTGTGGGCGTGTGTGTGGGCGTGTGTGTGGGCGTGTGTGTGGGCGTGTGTGTGGGCGTGTGTGTGGGCGTGTGTGTGGGCGTGTGTGTGGGCGTGTGTGTGGGCGTGTGTGTGGGCGTGTGTGTGGGCGTGTGTGTGGGCGTGTGTGTGGGCGTGTGTGTGGGCGTGTGTGTGGGCGTGTGGGTGGGCGTGTGGGGGGTGTGTGTGTGGGGGGTGTGTGTGTGGGGGGGTGTGTGTGTGGGGGGGTGTGTGTGTGGGGGGGTGTGTGTGTGTGGGGGTGTGTGTGTGGGGGGGTGTGTGTGTGGGGGGGTGTGTGTGTGGGGGGGTGTGTGTGTGGGGGGGTGTGTGTGTGGGGGGGTGTGTGTGTGGGGGGGTGTGTGTGTGGGGGGGTGTGTGTGTGGGGGGGTGTGTGTGTGGGGGGGTGTGTGTGTGGGGGGGTGTGTGTGTGGGGGGGTGTGTGTGTGGGGGGGTGTGTGTGTGGGGGGGTGTGTGTGTGGGGGCGGGTGTGTGGGTGTGTGTGTGGGTGTGTGTGTGGGTGTGTGTGTGGGTGTGTGTGTGGGTGTGTGTGTGTGTGTGGGTGTGTGTGTGGGTGTGTGTGTGGGTGTGTGTGTGGGTGTGTGTGTGGGTGTGGGTGTGGGTGTGTGGGTGTGGGTGTGGGTGTGGGTGTGTGGGTGTGGGTGTGTGGGTGCGGGTGTGTGGGTGCGGGTGTGGGTGCGGGTGTGTGTGCGGGTGTGTGTGCGGGTGTGTGTGCGGGTGTGTGTGCGGGTGTGTGTGCGGGTGTGTGTGTGGGTGTGTGTGTGGGTGTGTGTGTGGGTGTGTGTGTGGGTGTGTGTGTGGGTGTGTGTGTGGGTGTGTGTGTGGGTGTGTGTGTGGGTGTGTGTGTGGGTGTGTGTGTGGGTGTGTGTGTGGGTGTGTGTGTGGGTGTGTGTGTGGGTGTGTGTGTGGGTGTGTGTGTGGGTGTGTGTGTGGGTGTGTGTGTGGGTGTGTGTGTGGGTGTGTGTGTGGGTGTGTGTGTGGGTGTGTGTGTGGGTGTGTGTGTGGGTGTGTGTGTGGGTGTGTGTGTGGGTGTGTGTGTGGGTGTGTGTGTGGGTGTGTGTGTGGGTGTGTGTGTGGGTGTGTGTGTGGGTGTGTGTGTGGGTGTGTGTGTGGGTGTGTGTGTGGGTGTGTGTGTGGGTGTGTGTGTGGGTGTGGGTGTGGGTGTGTGTGTGGGTGTGGGTGTGGGTGTGTGTGTGGGTGTGTGTGTGGGTGTGTGTGTGGGTGTGGGTGTGGGTGTGGGTGTGGGTGTGGGTGTGTGTGTGGGTGTGTGTGTGGGTGTGTGTGTGGGTGTGTGTGTGGGTGTGTGTGTGGGTGTGTGTGTGGGTGTGTGTGTGCGTGCGGGTGTGTGTGCGTGCGGGTGTGTGTGCGTGCGGGTGTGTGTGCGTGCGGGTGTGTGTGCGTGCGGGTGTGTGTGCGTGCGGGTGTGTGTGCGTGCGGGTGTGTGCGTGCGGGTGTGTGCGTGCGGGTGTGTGCGTGCGGGTGTGTGCGTGCGGGTGTGTGCGTGCGGGTGTGTGCGTGGGGGTGTGTGCGTGTGCGGGTGTGTGCGTGTGCGGGTGTGTGCGTGTGCGGGTGTGTGCGTGTGCGGGTGTGTGCGTGTGCGGGTGTGTGCGTGTGCGGGTGTGTGCGTGTGCGGGTGTGTGCGTGTGCGGGTGTGTGCGTGTGCGGGTGTGTGCGGGTGCGTGCGTGTGCGGGTGCGTGCGTGTGCGGGTGCGTGCGTGTGCGGGTGCGTGCGTGTGCGGGTGCGTGCGTGTGCGGGTGCGTGCGTGTGCGGGTGCGTGCGTGTGCGGGTGTGTGCGTGTGCGGGTGTGTGCGTGCATGTGTGTGGGGGGGGTCTCACTGCCTCTCATTCTGTCCCACTGCAGGTCTCAGCCTGGTTGCCCTGTTGAGTGGCCGGGTGGCGGTGCTGGTGGCGGTGACGGCCCCGACAGTCTTGCTGGGGGTGCTGGGTGCCGCCGAGCGGGCCTGCCCCACCAGCTGCCGGTGCCACGGGAAGATCGTGTACTGCGAGTCCCTGAGCCTGCAGGAGATCCCCGGCAGCCTGGCGTCCGGCTCGCTGGGGCTCTCCCTGCGCTACAACAGCCTGCAGCGTCTCCAGCGCAACCAGTTCCTGGGCCTGAAGCAGCTCACCTGGCTGTACCTGGACCACAACTACATCGAGCTGGTGCACGAGCACGCCTTCAGCGGCGTCCGCCGGCTCAAGGAGCTGATCCTCAGCTCCAACAAGATCACCAGCCTCGCCAACCACACCTTCCGGCCGGTCACCAACCTGCGCAACCTGGACCTCTCCTACAACCAGCTGCAGGTGCTGCGGCCGCAGCAGTTCCAGGGGCTCCGCAAACTGCAGAGCCTGCACCTCCGCTCCAACAACCTCCGCACCGTGCCCGTCCGCGTCTTCCAGGACTGCCGCAACGTCGAGTTCCTCGACCTGGGCTACAACCGCATCCGCAGCCTGGCCAGGAACGCGTTCGCCGGCCTCGGCCGCCTGCTGGAGCTCCACCTGGAGCACAACCAGTTCTCCAAGGTCAACCTGGGCCACTTCCCCCGCCTGCTCACCCTGCGCATCCTCTACCTGCAGTGGAACAAGATCAGCGTGGTCATGCAGGGCATGTCGTGGACCTGGAGCTCCCTGGAGAAGCTGGACCTCTCCGGCAACGAGATCCAAGCCATTGGCCCCAACGTCTTCCAGTGTGTGCCCAACCTGCACACCCTGCAGCTGGACTCCAACAAGCTCACCACCATTGGCCAGGAGATCCTGGAGTCCTGGATCTCCCTCAGCTCCATCAGCCTCTCCGGCAACATGTGGGAGTGCAACAGGAATATCTGCTCCCTGGTCAACTGGCTGAAGACGTTCAAGGGCAGGAGGGAGAACACCATGATCTGCGCCGGCCCCAAGCACCTGCAAGGCGAGCAGGTCATGGAGGCGGTCGACAATTACAACCTGTGCGCCAAGAAGCAGCGGGTCACCACCCAGAGCGCTCCGGGGAGCCCCAAGCTCCAGGCCAAACCCACCTTCAAAACCAGACTGCCAAAGGCCAACTCTGACAACAAGAGCCAGTACCCGCTGCCAGCCAGCACCGTGCCCCCCGAGCCCAGCTCCGACTCCGACCTGACCGAGCCTGTCTCCTTCCACAAGATCATCGCCGGCAGCGTGGCCCTCTTCCTCTCCGTGCTCGTCATCCTGCTGGTCATCTACGTGTCCTGGAAACGCTACCCGGCCAGCATGAAGCAGTTCCAGCAGCGCTCGCTGAGCCGGAGGCGTCACAGGAAGAAGAGGCAGACCCTGAGACAAATGGTCCCCAGCACCCAGGAATATTACATTGATTACAAACCCGCGCACTCCGAGGCCACAGAGATGCTGATGAACGGAACTGCCTCTTGCAACTTCAACAAAGCTGGCTCCAGGGAATGTGAGGTATGAACTTCTTATAAAGCAGAGTTAAGAGGTAAACAAGTCCCCCCAAAAACCATTGCGGGGAGGAAACAAATCCCCCTTCCGGTGAACTAACAGAATGTTTCTCTTTGGTTGGAATATCCTTGTGTAATATCCAGTCTGACTGTAGGTGCACACTTCCTTGCTAAAAACATTTAAATAGCAGTTGTTGACTTGAATAAATGTGTTCACTGAGTTATGTTTTTTCTCCCCCTCCCCCCACGTATCTGTCACTGCTCTCATTACAGCTGTGCCTTTTCTTTATATATATATATATATATATAAAATTTCTATTCTTGCCAATGCCTTGCGGTCATGTTGCCTTCTTGTCCAATGTCAAGCACAGGTTTTAAAGCTATAGATTTCATTCTGGGTTATCCTGCACATTCGATTTAATTCCCCTCATTGCTGGCAGCAGCTGTCAAATTCAAAAAAGCATGTTTTTGTTTTTAAAAGTGTAATATAAATGTATAAATTAGCTGCTTCTCAACTTAGCTTGTACACGCATTTAATATCTTTGTTAAAGCAGAGGGTTGAAACTTGGTTTGCATGTGAACAGGTTAAGAGACTGATGCTGTGCAGTTGTCTCATTGGTAGAAGGTGCGAGTGTGTGTGTGTGTGTTTGTGTGGGTGGGGGGGGGGGGGGGGGGGAGAGATGGGGGGGGAGGTGGTTTGAAGAGTGGGGTTTACTCAGTCTTACAGTTTGGAGCTGACGAGTGCAGGTTTTGGCGATCTTACTCAAAGGCTAGAAGCACAGCTTGTGTCAAATGGCAAACAGACCAAACAGGTCAGGCTGATGTGGAGAAACTATCTCAACTGGTCGGGGGGAGTAAAGGGGCTGAATCTTAAACTGGGTGCAGGAGTGAAGTCAGCAGTTGGAGATTTCAAGTCTGAGATTGATATCTTTGGATTTGGATGTGAATGATAGGGTGGGGAAAGGGATTTGATCCCCCCCCCTCCCGGATAGCAATACAGGCACAAAGAGCTGAATGGCCCCCTGTTCCTTATCTTACGATGTCAGGTAGAATGGGAACAGGCACGTCAGCTTAATGCTATGTCAGTATCTGGATGTCTGTAATGTACTCCTTACCCTTCCAGCTGAGCGTGTGTTGTGTCTATCATTTGGTAAAGCATCATCTCTAATCTTAAAATCCAGGAATGAGAACTTAGGCTGTTTAGTTATTGTAATATTCTGTTTACCAAAAATTATTTCAATAATCAAAGGAAGTTAAGAGAGGTTTTCCTAATAGAATATGCACAGTAATTTGGCGCAGTAACCTGTCAAAAGCAGCTCATGGATTTGAAGACATCACATTTTAAATAAATCCACATAGCCTGCAAACTACTTTAGCTGTAGCATATCATCCAAGAATCAAACATAAATTCCCTCCTCTTTCCCCCCCATTATCTGAATGCTTTGCTTGATCTAAACGAGAAGGAACGCAGAAAAGATTTACTAGGATGCTACCGGGACTTGATGAATGTTGAGGGAGAAAGAAGAGGCTAGATAGACGGGGACTTTTTCTCTGGAGCGCAGAAAGTTGAGGGGTGATCTTATAGAGGTTTACAAAATAATAAGGGGTGCAGATCAGCTACACTGTCAATGTCTTTTTCCCAAAGGTAGGGGAGCCTAAAGCTAGAAGACATAGGTTTAAGGTGAGAGAGGGGAGAGATACGAAAAGAGTCCAGAGGGGCAATTTATTCACTCAGCGGGTGGAGAGTGTCTGGAACGAGCTACCAGAGGCAGCAGTAGAGACAGATACAATGTTGTCGTTTAAAAAAATCATTTAGGCAGCTCCATGGGTAGGATGGGTGTAGAGGGATATAGGCCAAATGTGGGCAATTGGGATTAGCTTAGTAATAAAAGCTGGGCAGCATGGACTAGTTGGGCCAAAGGGCCTGTTTCCATGCTGTAAACCTCTGTGACCTGTAATTGTGTAGTCGCCCAGTGAGCAGACGCTGATCAGTTTCATGTTTGGGTGGAGCAGTTGAACTTTTGAAAGTGGTCGGACCCTGTTATTGGGAGACACGTGGGTGTGACAACGCTACCTCAGTGCAAGATACTACAACACCGACCTCTGCACGGTCGTGTAACAGGAGTGTGCCACACTCGAAAAGGCTGAGCAATACTGCTAGCAGTAGCCTTACGATATCGTCTTACGATATTGATACGTGAGTGGCGGGCTTGGCTGAATGAATTTTGCAGCACTTTTAAAGAGTACAGGGGCGAGGGAGGGTCTGATCCTAGGCTGGTGTGCTGTAATGTGGAACGCTTACGTCCAGTGTTCTAGCTGGGATTACCAGTTGGGATGGCCGGTTGCTGTTGTGGGCAGTTGAGGGTGTAGGGTTTTTGGGGGACGGGGTGGGGTCGCTGTTGACCAGAGGCTAAGTGTTGAACAAGAGGAAGGAAGGGGGATGAGGAATCAGAGAAGTAATTACCTCTTGCACCCCACCCCCCGCCATGGGCTGTGAGTTGGCTCAAGAAATTATATCAGGAGATGACGGAGACCGTCTACCTGTGTCAAGAGGTGATCGGTTTCTCAGGAAAATTCCGAATGTACAAATATTGCTTGGATGCCACTGAGGGGGGGGGGGGATGTGAAATGGACTGATACAATCTTGTGCAGTGCTTATTTTTACAAATCTTAAAGTTTAATCATCCACGCAGGTCTATTTTGCAAAAGAGTAATGACACATGTAAGGCTGTGAATGGTTTCCCACAGTATGTGGGACAGGATCAATAAACGAAGGGGAAATAATTATACAAGGAAGGAAGGTATTTTAAATTCTGGCTGGCGAATGCATAGGAAAATCTATCACACAAAGCCTTGGTTCAGAAGAGAGACCATTAATTAACAGCGCACTCTTACCAGTGCCAATTGTGCTACATGAGTTTTATAGAATAATATCTCGGGTGTTTCATTGGGGAGGGAAGTCAGACAGTGTCAGGTTTGTGACTGAGCGTAACTGTTATCTCAGTTGAGTGACAGCAGTGGAAAATGGAGGCTCTGGGCTTTACACGATGATTAGCGCGACAGACACCTCCCAGTTTTTATTTCTGTGGTTTCCTTGCTTTTAAAGCGATGAAAAGAATGAGCATCTTAATCGCTGCGACTTAAAATGCAGAGGTCCAATATCAATCACTTAGAACGTGCAGCCAAGAAACTGGTCCCTGCCCACAGCTGATCTCATTGCCAGCCAGTTTATTTGGCTGAGGTTCAGTAACAGGCACAATATATACCACGAGCTCGACCCCTAATATGCGTTGATAGAGTGATGCTTTATCTTTCAAAAAGTTGTGACGGATGAACGTTATTTAATTGAAACGGGGCCGATTTCCTACTTTTGCCACTTGAATTAGTAAATACACGGTGTCTGAGCTGCGTTAGTGCTTTCGATGTTGAATTACGGGCTGCGCTGATAGACAGAGGCATGTACTTATTGGGAACAGTATGGGTTTTCAGTTCACCTCTGCTGTACGGCTAATGAATTGATTGCAGAAGGCAGAGTCTGCAAGGACAGTGATACAGTGCCGCTCAGGTCAATAAATGTTACTGCATTAGTCTGCACCTCCCTCCTTCGCACCATGCATTCTCATTTTTATTCTGCAAAACTTGCAGGGAAAACTGCAAGTAGGAGTTTCCACGTTTCGATGCAAATGAACTCTCTGGTGCACACGGAACCTTCAGCACAGGAATGGGCCATTCAGCCCAACAGGTCAATGCTGTTACAACCTCCACCCACTGACCCCCATCTTTTTCTTTCTCCCTCCCCTGAAATCTCCATCAACCACCCCACGCAAAGGAATGAGTGCCACGTTCTCACCCCACTTACCGGTCTGCAAGTTGGGGGGAGGGTTGTCCATGCCAGATTGCCCCTTAATCCCCTGAAGATTTGTCATTTCGGGAAGTTGGCCAGGCAAAATTGTCCTTTAATGCCTGAAGATGTACAGGTTACGCGGGTTGGCGGTGTTAAATTGCCCCTTGGTGTCCCAAGGTGTGTAGGTTAGATGGTTTAACCGTGCTAAATTGCTCCTTGGTGTCCAAAGATGTGAGGGTTAGATGTATTGGCCATGCTAAATTGTCCCTTGGTGTCCAAAGATGTGATTGGCCGTGCTAAATTGTCCCTTAGTGTCCCAAGGTGTGTAGGTTAGATGGATTGACCATATAAATTGCCCCTTAGTGTCCAAAGATGTGATTGGCCATGCTAAATTGTCCCTTGGTGTCCAAAGATGTGATTGGCCATGATAAATTGTCCCTTAGTGTCCCAAGGTGTGTAGGTTAGATGGATTGACCATACTAAATTGCTCTCTGATGTCCAAAGATGTGAGGGTTAGATGGATTGGCCATGCTAAATTGTCCCTCACTGTCCCAAGGTGTGTAGGTTAGATGGATTGACCATATAAATTGCCCCTTGGTGTCCAAAGATATGAGGGTTAGATGGATTGGCCATGCTAAATTGTCCTTTAGTGTCCCAAGATGTGTAGGTTAGATGGATTGACCATGCTAAATTGCCCTTTGGTGTCCAAAGATGTGAGGGTTAGATGGATTGGCCATGCTAAATTGTCCTTTAATGTCCCAAGATGTGTAGGTTAGATGGATTGACCATACTAAATTGTCCCTTAGTGTCCAAAGATGAGAGTTAGATGGATTGGCCATGCTAACTTATCCCTTACTGTCCCAAGATGTGTAGGTTAGATGGAGTGACCATACTAAACTGCCCCTTGGTATCCAAAGATGTGAGGGTTAGATGGATTGGCCATGCTAAATTGTCCCTTACTGTCCCAAAATGTGTAGGTTAGATGGAGTGACCATACTAAATTGCCCCTTATTAGCTAAGGATGTGTTAGGTGGGTCAGCCATGGTAACAGCGTAAGGGGAGGGGGGGGGAAGGGTGGGGACAATTCTGGCTCTATTGGAGAGTAACTGAAGCCCAGTGGGCTGCATGGTCCCCTGAGATAGAGGAGAATTGCAACAGATTTCTATTTCAGACCACAGTTTGTTGCAATTAAAAAGGAAACAAGCTGACTGTACTTCTCTTCAGTTTGCTGGGAATCCACTGAAATATGAGAGCGTGTGAGACGACGCTAACTGGGATTAAGGAGTAGTTTCTGTCCTGGGACAGGAAGCGCCTTACCAATGCTGTGTGTCTGGTCAATGTGGCTGTTAGGTGAAGCTGACTGCCGGCAGCATCATCGGACAAAGTGGGCCTTCCGGGATTCCCGCAGGACAGAGGGAAGGTGGCCATTCGTACTGGCTCAGAAAAAGAAAACTACCCAATCATCCCACTCTCCCATTCTTTCCCCACAGCCTCCCGCTTTGCGATTTCATGTCCCAATCCCTTCTGTAATTCACCAGAGCCTGCTTCCCATCCCTTCCAGACAGCACATTCCAGATCATTCACTACGCCAACTCATCTTCCCACTAAATTTAGAAACAAGCTTTATATGAAAGAATGGCTGTGCTCTTCCTCATATGGGAGTGTTTTGCTCTGCCTTTAGCAACTGACATACTCAATGCTGCCATGAGCTTACCCGATGTGGGTATGCCGGCGTTGGACTGGCGTAAACACAGTAAAGAGTCTGACACCCAAAACCAGACTTTTTAATGAGCTTACCTGGCAGAGTTCAGTGTTGCCATTGGCTGTGAGAGATCTGGATTACTCAGTGCTGTGAACTAAAGGCTGCAATTCAACCTCTAACAAAGATGAAGAAACTAAATTGAAGCTAAAATGAAATCTCGCACTCTGCTTTAAGCTGCGCATGGGCTATCAACGACTTGCGTAAAGGAAAGATCACTTGTTTGTAAAGGAGAACCTGGAACACAGGGAGTAGGGTGAAATTCTCACTACCTACGTTCAATCGGTTACCTCGCTGTCAGTGTTTCGATGTGATCAAAGTACAAGGTAGGGGTTCTCCGACCTCGCCCGCAGGTGGGGGTTCTCCGACCTCGCCCGCAGGTGGGGGTTCTCCGACCTCGCCCGCAGGTGGGGTTCTCCGACCTCGCCCGCAGGTGGGGTTCTCCGACCTCGCCCGCAGGTGGGGTTCTCCGACCTCGCCCGCAGGTGGGGTTCTCCGACCTCGCCCGCAGGTGGGGTTCTCCAATCTCGCCCGCAGGTGGGGTTCTCCGACCTCACCCGCAGGTGGGGTTCTCCGACCTCGCCCGCAGGTAGGGGTTCTCCGATCTCGCCCGCAGGTAGGGGTTCTCCGACCTCGCCCGCAGGTGGGGTTCTCCGACCTCGCCCGCAGGTGGGGTTCTCCGACCTCGCCCGCAGGTGGGGTTCTCCAATCTCGCCCGCAGGTGGGGTTCTCCGACCTCACCCGCAGGTGGGGTTCTCCGACCTCGCCCGCAGGTAGGGGTTCTCCGATCTCGCCCGCAGGTGGGGTTCTCCGACCTCGCCCGCAGGTAGGGTTCTCCGACCTTGCCCGCAGGTGGGGTTCTCCAATCTCGCCCGCAGGTGGGGTTCTCCGACCTCGCCCGCAGCTGGGGTTCTCCGACCTCGCCCGCAGCTGGGGTTCTCCAATCTCGCCCGCAGCTGGGGTTCTCCAATCTCGCCCGCAGCTGGGGTTCTCCGACCTCGCCCGCAGGTGGGGTTCTCCAATCTCGCCCGCAGGTGGGGTTCTCCGACCTCGCCCGCAGGTGGGGTTCTCCAATCTCGCTCGCAGGTGGGGTTCTCCAATCTCGCCCGCAGGTAGGGTTCTCCGACCTCGCCCGCAGGTGGGGTTCTCCGACTTCGCCCGCAGGTGGGGTTCTCCAATCTCGCCCGCAGGTGGGGTTCTCCGACCTCGCCCGCAGGTGGGGTTCTCCGACCTCGCCCGCAGGTGGGGTTCACCAATCTCGCTCGCAGCTGGGGTTCTCCGACCCCGCCCGCAGGTAGGGTTCTCCGATCTCGCCCGCAGCTGGGGTTCACCAATCTCGCCCGCAGGTGGGGTTCTCCGACCTCGCCCACAGGTGGGGTTCTCCAATCTCGCCCGCAGGTAGGGTTCTCCAATCTCGCCCGCAGCTGGGGTTCTCCGACCTCGCCCGCAGGTGGGGTTCTCCAATCTCGCCCGCAGGTGGGGTTCTCCAATCTCGCCCGCAGCTGGGGTTCTCCGACCTCGCCCGCAGGTGGGGTTCTCCGACCTCGCCCGCAGGTAGGGGTTCTCCGACCTCGCCCGCAGGTGGGGTTCTCCAATCTCGCCCGCAGGTGGGGTTCTCCAATCTCGCCCGCAGCTGGGGTTCTCCGACCTCGCCCGCAGGTGGGGTTCTCCGACCTCGCCCGCAGGTAGGGTTCTCCGACCTCGCCCGCAGGTGGGGTTCTCCGACCTCGCCCGCAGGTGGGGTTCTCCGACCTCGCCCGCAGGTGGGGTTCTCCGACCTCGCCCGCAGGTGGGGTTCTCCGACCTCGCCCGCAGGTGGGGTTCTCCGACCTCGTCCGCAGGTGGGGTTCTCCGACCTCGCCCGCAGCTGGGGTTCTCCGACCTCGCCCGCAGGTAGGGGTTCTCCGACCTCGCCCGCAGGTAGGGTTCTCCGACCTCGCCCGCAGGTGGGGTTCTCCGACCTCGCCCGCAGGTGGGGTTCTCCGACCTCGCCCGCAGGTGGGGTTCTCCGACCTCGCCCGCAGGTTGGGGTTCTCCGACCTCGCCCGCAGGTGGGGTTCTCCGATCTCGCCCGCAGGTGGGGTACTCCGATCTCGCCCGCAGGTAGGGGTTCTCCGACCTCGCCCGCAGGTGGGGTTCACCAATCTCGCCCACAGGTAGGGGTTCTCCGACCTCGCCCGCAGGTAGGGTTCTCCGACCTCGCCCGCAGGTGGGGTTCTCCGACCTCGCCCGCAGGTGGGGTACTCCGACCTCGCCCGCAGGTGGGGTTCTCCGATCTCGCCCGCAGGTAGGGGTTCTCCGACCTCGCCCGCAGGTGGGGTTCTCCGACCTCGCCCGCAGGTAGGGGTTCTCCAATCTCGCCCGCAGGTGGGGTTCTCCGACCTCGCCCGCAGGTAGGGGTTCTCCGACCTCGCCCGCAGGTGGGGTTCTCCGACCTCGCCCGCAGCTGGGGTTCTCCGACCTCGCCCGCAGGTGGGGTTCTCCGACCTCGCCCGCAGGTGGGGTTCTCCAGTCCCGCCGCTGTGAATGGAGATTTGGCTGAGCGCTACACTGCGTTGTTACTGGCATCGGCATCACGGGGTGAATGTACAGAGAATCCTGGCCACAGCGTATGCCCTTTCCCCAGAGGGACACAACCTCCTTCCACCGAGCCTGGGGCGGGGCAGTAGGGAAGCGGTGATGGATGAAAACCTCACGAGCCGAGAAACGGGATTCACACCAGCGAGATCCCACGATGCAATCGTCCCCATGCCCCGCCAGTGACATAATGGGGTTCCTGCCATGCTGAAAGGGATGGGAACCCCATTTGAATAGGTTTCAATATCATCAGCGATTGCCCTGCTGTATCGCCCCAGCACATTTGGACTCCCCCTGCCGAGGTGACATCATGCTAGTGGGGTTCACAACAGGTCTGGACCGACATAAGCCGAGCAAAGGGAACCTGCTGGGGGTTCCCCATTAATATACCCTCCTGGAGAGTGAGGGGACATGCCCAGACACAACGGGGGGGGGGGGGGCAGTGCCAGAGTACTTCCTGTAGGGGAGGTACATGATGGGTGTCCCTGTGTGCATGGGGGGGGGGAGGGGGGGGGCAGCTTGGGGGGCCTTTCCTCTGCCAGTGGCATGGATTCCAGGCGTCTGTTTGCAGGGTTTGTGGTGGGGGGGGCTCCCTATGTATATTTCGGGGGGGGCTGCTGTGCCTGTTTGGAGGGGTGTTTCTGTGCCTGTAGGGAGGAATTCCTATGTCTGATTTTGGGGATGGGGTTCCTTTGGGGTGTCTCTTTCAGGAGTGGGGGGGGATGGGCTCTGGTGTTTGGTTCAGGGGGCTCCGGTGTCTGTCTGGGGGTGGGGGGGGGCTCCGGTGTCTGTCTGGGGGTGGGGGGGGGGGCTCCTGTGTCTGTTTCGTCAGGGGGAGGCTGCTGTATCTCTTTAGGGGGAGGGGCTCCTGTGTCTGTCTGGGGGTGGGGGGGGGGCTCCTGTGTCTGTCTGGGGGTGGGGGGGGGGGCTCCTGTGTCTGTTTCGTCAGGGGGAGGCTGCTGTATCTCTTTAGGGGGAGGGGCTCCTGTGTCTGTCTGGGGGTGGGGGTGGGGGTGGGCTCCTGTGTCTGTCTGGGGGTGGGGGGGGGGCTCCTGTGTCTGTCTGGGGGTGGGGGGGGGGGTCCTGTGTCTGTTTCGTCAGGGGGAGGCTGCTGTATCTCTTTAGGGGGAGGGGCTCCTGTGTCTGTCTGGGGGTGGGGGGGGTGCTCCTGTGTCTGTTTCGTCAGGGGGAGGCTGCTGTATCTCTTTAGGGGGAGGGGCTCCTGTGTCTGTTTGTGGAGGGGGGGATGGGGGCTCCTGTGTCTATTTCGGGGGTGGGGGGGGGAGGCGTTTCTTATATCTGGGGGGGCAGCTCCTGTATCTGTTTGGGGGGGAAGGCTCCTGTGTCTGTTTGTTGTGGGGGGGGAGAGGGGGTTTCCCATATCTGGGGGGGGCAGCTCCTGTATCTGTTTGGGGGAGGATACTCCCCGTGTGTGTTGGAAGGGGGAGATCCTCATGTCTGTGTGGGGGATCCTTGTTATTATTTTGGTTTCTGTTAGATCTCTGGCAGGCCGATGAGTCTGGGGGCGGGGTGGGGGGGAAGGGGGGTGGGGGATGTAAGCAAGATAAGCTCTCGCATTTTTTCAACTAAGTTTCAAACAACATGGCAGGAAAAGGCACCAGTGAAGCCAGCGGCCTACTTAATACTTTTCCCATCCCAAACTTATTTGAAAAAGAACATAGAACATTCCAGCGCAGTACAGGCCCTTCGGCCCTCGATGTTGCGCCGACCAGTGGAACCAATCTAATGACCCTCTAACCTAAACTATTCCAGTGTTATCCATATGCCTATCCACTGACCATTTGAACGCCCTTAAAGTTGGCGAATTCACAACTGCTGCAGGCAGGGCATTCCACGCCCTTACTACCCTCTGAGTAAAGAACCTACCTATGACATCCGTCCTATAATTACCACCCCTCAATTTAAAGCTATGTCCCCTCGTGTTAGCCATCACCATCCGAGGAAAAAGGCTCTCACTGTCCACCCCTATCTAACCCTCTGATCATCTTGTATGCCTCAATTAGGTCACCTCTTAACCTTCTTCTCTCTGACGAAAACAACCTCAAGTCCCTCAGCCTTTCCTCATAAGACCTTCCCTCCATACCAGGCAACATCCTGGTAAACCTCCTCTGCACCCTTTCCAATGCCTCCACATCTTTCTTATAATGCGGCGACCAGAACTGTACGCAATACTCCAAGTGCGGCCGCACCAGAGTTTTGTACAGTTGTAACGTGACCTCACGGCTCCGAAATTCAATCCCTCTACCAATAAAAGCTAACACACCGTACGCCTTCTTAACAACCTTATCAACCTGGGTGCCAACTTTCAGGGATTCTAACCTACAGCTGGTTTTATATGAAGGTCCTTGGGGTCACTCACATTTGCAGCAGAACCCTGTAGAAATTTAACCAGCTCAGATCAAACAGTATCGACTGAACACTGTAACCCCCCCACTGAGGGTCCATCCGGGAACACGGACTCACAGCATTCTATGGACTATTAAATGGGAAGATTATTAATAGGCTAGTGACAGGGTTACTCCCCCATGCCCACTATATTGGCAGTGCAGGGTGGCTGACTAATTAATAACACTAGCTCAGGGTACTGCAAAGCTCTTCAAGGATTGAAGGCAGAAATTCCACTTGAGTCTTGTGTGGATAATTTAGACTGGCATTGCATTGCAGTGCAGTACTGTGGGAGCACTGCACAGTCGAAGGTGCTCGCTTTCAGATGAGATTAGAACTAGAACCCTACAGTGCAGAAACAGGCCCTTCGGCCCATCGAGTCTGCACCGAACACAATCCCACCCAGACCCTATCCCCATATCCCTACACATTTTACCTGCTAATCCCTCTAACCTACACATCCCAGGATACTAAGGGGCAATTTTAGCATAGCCAATGAACCTAACCCGCACATCTTTGGACTGTGGGAGGAAACCGGAGCACCCGGAGAAAACCCACGCAGACACGAGGAGAATGTGCAAACTCCACACAGGCAGGGACCCGAGCCGGGAATCGAACCCAGGACCCTGGAGCTGTGAAGCAGCAGCGCTAACCCCACTGTGCTACCGTGCCGCCCAGAATCGATTGTTAAACCCTGACCTTTTATGCGCCCTCTGATGGATATAAAAACAAAATCTCACTGCATTATTTCAAGGCTGGCTTTTGGTGACGTCTTGGGTCAATATTTATCCTTGAACCAAAGTCAGTTAATCGTGTGGGTGGCACGGTAGCACAGTGGGTTAGCACTGCTGCTTCACAGCCCCCGGGGTCCTGGGTTCGATTCCCGGCTCGGGGCCACTGTCTGTGCGGAGTTTGCACATTCTCCTCGTGTCTGCGTGGGTTTCCTCCCACAGTCCAAAGATGTGCGGGTTAGGTTGCTAAGAAATTGCCCCATAGTGTCCAGGGATGCGTTAATTAGAAGGGTTAGTGGGTTTAATATAAAGGGGTAGGAGCTGGGTGGGATTGTGTTCGGTGCAGACTCGATGGGCTGAAGGGCCTCTTTCTGCACTGTCGGGTTCTATGATTCCGTCAGATATCTCATTGTGGGGCCTGGTTGGTACAATTAGCTGCAACATTTCCTATATTACCACAGTGGCTTCAAATGTTCCTCATCGGTTGCGAAATGATTTGGGACACTCCTGAGGTCAAGAAAGATGCTTTGGAAATACAAGTCTTTTATTAGACTGAGTCTGCCATGGGCAGTGGACTTGACTCAGAATTTCCACCAAGGAGAGTAATATCAGACTCTTTACTATATTATTGATACATCAAACTCACTGCTGGTTCCGCTCACAGAGGCAGTGAGGTAATAGGGATGGCTGTGACGCAATGGTATTTTTACTGGACGAGCAATCCAGGGCAAGATCTGAGGATCTGGGTTCAAAGCCCACCATGGCAAAAAAAATCTGGAAATACAAATCTGTTGATGGCCATTAAACGTTGTAGGAATGCATCTGGTTCACTCATAGAACTTTACAGCGCAGAAGGAGGCCATTTGGCCCATCAAGTCTGTACTGACCACAATCCCATCCAGGCCCTTCACCCTCATTCATCCTGCTAATCCCCCAACACTGAGGTCAATTTAGCATGGCCAATCAACCTAAGTAAAAAGTCTGACAACACCAGGTTTTAGTCCAACCAATTTATTTGATAATATTCTCACAAGCAAGCAAGCTTTCGAGGTCAACCTAACCCATACATCTTTGGGAGGAAACCAGAGCACCTGGAGAAACCCATACAGAAACGGGGAGAACATGCAAACTCCACGCAGAGAGTGACCCGAGGCCAGAATCGAACCCGGGTCCCTGGCGCTGTGAGGCAGCAGTGCTAACCACTGTGCCACTTTAGGGAAGGAAATCTGCTGTCCTTACCTGGTCTGGCCCACATGTGACTCCAGAGCCACAGCAATGTGGTTGACTCTCAAATGCTCTCTGAAGTGACGGGCAGTTAGGGATGGGCAATAAATGCTGGCCCAGGCAGCGACAGCTGCACCCCGTGAATAAATAAAAGATTCTCAATGTGTCAGTTTGTATTGGTAAAAGAAGATGGAACTGCGTCACATATGTGTGAAATAACCAGATACTGTGTTGGAAATGTCTGTGCGTCGCATATCTACAAACACCTACGGTTTCCTTCCACAGTCTGAAAGACTTGTTGGTTGGATACATTGACCATGCTAAATTTTCCCTCGGTGTACCTGAACAGGCGCCAGAGTGTGGCAACTAGGGGATTTTCACAGTCACTTCATTGCAGTGTTAATGCAAGCCAACTTGCAACTAATAAATAAACATTAGATACATTTGTAATGCATAGCCAGGCCTATGGTTGCTGCCAAGATTCGTGGGTGTATATTTCTGCAAATAGTTAATACACAGACAGTAGTCAGACAGCACAGGAGCTCCTGAATGTACTGCCAGTGGGAAGCCTTGCTCTCTCAACTGTAACGTAACAAGAAAACATGAGCAGTATGCCCAGCATTTCCCGAAATGCACAACAGCGAGTTGGGGATGAGGAGGGCAGCTTGTCTTTGACTGTGCAAGATGCTAAGGTCAGGGCAACCTGCCCAGGGTCTCCCAAGGTGGTGTGGGTCCAGGATTTTCCAACATGTTCAGCTGGTGCATGAGGCTCCCTGACGTGAGACCAAGTTTGTAGAAGCACTTTGGTGCGGTCAGCGACCTGTTTTAGCTAAGTGATTGACCACATTCTAACCTCGGCACGAACAAAGTTCCTGTGGTGTTCCAGATGGCGACTCAGTAAATCCTAACCCCTCCCTGAACAGCTTTCTAATCTGAACCCTCCCACCTTCTTCACGTCTAATCTGCTGCTATTTTACAACTGATCCAATCGACAGAAGTGTGAAGGCAGCAAAAATGTGACAGGCAGTGCGCACTGCACACAAAACTATCATCTCCCAATGGTTATTGTTGCAGGAAATTGTGGCTAGATCCTCTCAAAAACTTAAGGAAACTTTAATTTATTTCACAAAGCCAATATATTTCAGTTATAAAACGTGAATAAAATTTATTTTCAAACATAAAAGACATACAAGGCAAACAAGACTTAACTCTTAGCCCTTCAGAGGGTCAAATAACACGTGTTGGTGCTAAAGACCGCTCCAAAAGTCCAAATTCTAAGCCAAAATCCATTATAATTACATTTTTCTAGTATCTAAGGTATTCCTTCTAATTAGCGTAAACTTGATTTCATTTTAGGTTAATATGGCAGTCCGATACAATGACAGACACCTCAACCAATTGTGAAACACTGTTTGATTTGGTGACCTTTCATTTGTTACCCCAAAAATCTTTCCCCTGGCATGATTAACTTCGTAAGAAGTCTCACAATGCCAGGTTAAAGTCCAACAGGTTTATTTGTAGCAAATGCCACGAGCTTTCGGAACTAGTGGCGTTTATACTTTATTCCAATTCAATCCATTCAAATCAAATCCAATTCAGAGTCCCAACTAGTTGAGACGTTCCCACTCCGAGCTGACAAGACAGGGCTCTCACTTCCTGTCTTGGGTTTGATCGACATGATCCAAGCTGATTGGAGTAGGTGTAGCTCCTCCTCCAAGGCTTGATCTCATTTGCATCTTAGCCAAAAAGCCCAGTTGCCGCTTTTAAAAATTGCTTCAAGTGAAGCTGAAATAAGAACATAAGAAATAGGAGCAGGAGTAGGCCATCTAGCCCTTCGAGCCTGCCCCGCCATTCAATAAGATCATGGCTGATCTGAAGTGGATCAGTTCCACTTTTTCGCTCTCTCCCCATAACCCTTAATTCCCTTGTCTATCAGAAACCTATCTACCCTTAATATATTTAAATATATTTAGCGAGGCAGCCTCCACCATTTCAACGGGCAGAGAATTCCAGATATTCACCACCCTTTGATTGAAGAAGTTCCTCCTCAACTCTGTTCTAAACTACCCCCCCCCCCCTTATCTTGAGGCTGTGCCCCCTAGTCCTGCTATCCTTTCTAAGCAGGAAGAATCTCTCTACCTCTACCCTATCCATCCCCTTCGTTATCTTATACATCTCTATAAGATCCCCACCTCATCCTTCTAAACTCCAACGAGTACAAACCTAGTCTATTTCATCTCTCTTCATCGTCCAACCCCCTCAACTCCGGTATCAACCTAGTGAACTTTCTCTGCACTCCCTCCAAGGCCAAAATATCCTTGCGCAAGTGCGGCGACCAAAACTGCACACAGCACTCCAGCTGCGGCCTCACCAGTGCCCTGTACAGCTGCAGCAAGACCTCCCTACTTTTATATTCTATCCCCCTCGCTATAAAGGCCAGCATCCCATTCGCCTTCCTGACCACCTGCTGCACCTGCAGACTGGGTTTTTGCGACTCGTGCACAAGGACCCCCAGGTCCCTCTGCACCGTAGCATGCTGCAGCTTTTCGCCCTTTAAATAGTAATCCCTCCTACTATTATTTCTGCCAAAGTGGATAACCTCATTGCTAATTTTCTCAGGACACTCTCACTCAAATATCTTTCCCACTGGCATTTTGCCAGGGTGATAGATAGCACTGTGTCTGGGTCCAAGGAGTTGATATCTTCCATATCCTGACAATGAAGCTTTACATTTTAATATTAAATGTTTCATTAAATGTCTCAACATTTATCCTGAATCTGAAACTCCATTGTATTTTCTGCTGGTCAAATAATTCTGAATTTCTGTATTCCCAGCAGTATTTGTACACTGGCTGTGGTGAATATTATATGTAAACGCTACAATCATTCAACATAAACCTAGGTTTTTAATCAGTAAAATCATCTCTTATTTCTTTCCATAGTGTTTAGCATTCGCATGCAAGCAAACTGCCAACACAATCTGGTTAGTTGTAAATCATTTTAACTCTCTCCTTCCCAAACCTAACAGTCTGCCCTGTGACTCTGCTTATGAATACAGAATCCCCTTCCTTGGTTATTCTCTGGGTTGGTTGGAGAGGATGAAGTGCCTTTTTGCGTCGGGCTGCCTCAGGTTACATCACCCCCTCTGGAGTGAGTCAAAATAACAGGTCCTTACTGAAGAGAGCTGACAGTGCCATCTCTGGAACAAAGCAGGAGAACAAGTCATTTCAGTGGAGTTGGGCGCAGGCACGTTGCCAGATCTAATACCTTAGTATGCTCACAGATAGGTATCAGCTGCAGAGTGACTAAACCTGTAATCTGTTGGCACGTAAACATTTCTAATAATTCTCCGTGCGCCACAGTCGCTGTTTTCCAGCTCGAACACAACTGACAATATGAGTTATGTTTAATCTGCTTAAAACAGAAACCGAGAATAGGTACCTGGGTTTGTGCCATCACACTGACTGACAACCAAAGACATCAGGCCATAACCACAAGAACAAAGCAAAATCAGCTTAAAAATGAAAGAGGAACTGGCTGCGTTTTCACTTTTGTTTAGAAATCTGTTTTAAATAAGACTTGAAGTGGGTATGCCGGCGTTGGACTGGCGTAAACACAGTAAAAAGTCTGACAACACCAGGTTTTAGTCCAACCGATTTATTTGATAATAGACTCACAAGCTTTCGAGGGGACTGCCCCTTCGTCAGGTGAATGGAGACTTCTGGCCTCAGACAGAGCATATAAAGCACAGACAGTTTAGAGATTGCTGATTAGAATGCGAATCCTTACACCTAACCTGCTGTTCAAGTCTTAAAGTGGCTGATAATGTGAGTGGAAGGAGCACTGATCACAGTTTAAAGAGATGTGTATTGTCTCCAGACAGGACAGTGAGTGAGGTTTTGCAAACCCAGGCAAGTCACGGGGGTTACAGATAGAACATAGAACATAGAACATAGAACATTACAGTGCAGAACAGGCCCTTCGGCCCACGATGTTGCGCCGACCAGTTACAAAACAATGACCCACTAGCCTAAACCAATCCCTTTTCATCCATAAACCTATCCACAGATCTTTTAAACGCCCCCAAACTAGGTGCATTTACAACTGCAGCTGGCAGGGCATTCCAGTCCCTCACCACCCTCTGGGTAAAGAACCTACCCCTGACATCTGTCCTATAACTACCCCCCCTTAATTTAAAATCGTGCCCCCTCGTGCTAGCTTTCTCCATCCTAGGAAAAAGACTATCACTATCTACCCTGTCTAAACCTCTAATCATCTTATATGTTTCAATGAGATCCCCTCTTAGCCGCCTTCTTTCCAGCGAAAACAACCCCAAATCTCTCAATCTCTCCTCATAGGATCTCCCCTCCATACCAGGCAACATCCTGGTAAACCTCCTCTGCACCCTCTCCAAAGCCTCTACATCCTTCCTGTAATGTGGGGACCAGAACTGCACACAAAACTCCAAGTGCGGCCGCACCAGAGATGTGTACAGTTGCATCATGACGCTGCGACTCCTAAATTCAATCCCCCTACCAATAAACGCCAAAACTCCGTATGCCTTCTTAACAACCTTATCTACTTGATTCCCAACTTTCAGGGATCTATGTACACATACACCTAGATCCCTCTGCTCCTCCACACTATTCAAAGTCCTCCCGTTAGCCCTACACTCAACACATCTGTTATTCCTACCGAAATGAATTACCTCACACTTCTCCACATTAAACTCCATCCACCACCTCTCAGCCCAGCTCTGCAACCTTTCTAAGTCATCCTGCAAACTATGACACCCTTCCTCACAATCTACCACACCTCCGACTTTGGTGTCATCAGCAAACTTACTAATCCACCCAACTATACCCTCATCCAGATCATTAATAAAAATTACAAACAGCAGTGGCCCCAAAACAGATCCCTGAGGCACACCACTTGTAACCGAACTCCATGACGAATATTTCCCATCAACCACCACTCTCTGTCTCCTATCTGCTAGCCAATTCCTGATCCAATTACCTAGATCACCCCCAATCCCATACATCTGCATTTTCTGCAGAAGCCTACCATGGTGAACCTTATCAAACGCCTTGCTAAAATCCATATACACCACATCAACTGCCTTACCCCTATCCACCTCTTTGGTCACTTTCTCAAAGAACTCGATAAGGTTAGTAAGGCATGACCTACCCGCTACAAAACCATGCTGACTGTCTCTAATCAACTCATTACTTTCCAAATAAATATAAATCCTGTCTCTAATAATCCTTTCCAAAACCTTACCCACCACAGAAGTAAGACTCACCGGTCTATAATTCCCAGGGAAGTCCCTTCTCCCCTTCTTAAACAATGGGACAACATTTGCTGTCCTCCAATCTTCTGGTACTATACCAGAGACTAACGACGACCTGAAGATCAGAGCCAGAGGCTCCGCAATCACCCCTCTTGCCTCCCAAAGAATCCTAGGGTAAATCCCATCTGGACCAGGGGACTTATCTATTTTCAATCCCTCTAAAATATCCAGCACATCCCCCGTATCAACTGCAATACTATCTATTACACACCCCTGCACCCCAGTGTCCTCCTCAGCTACATTCCTGTTCCCTTGCGTGAACACCGAAGAGAAATATTGGTTCAACGCCTCTCCAATCTCCTCCGGTTCCACACACAACTTCCCTCTACTGTCTGTAACTGGCCCTAATCTTGTCCTAACCAACCTTCTGTTCTTGACATACCTGTAAAACGCCTTAGGGTTCTCCTTAATCCTATCAGCCAAAATCATCTCATGCCCTCTTTTAGCCCTTCTTAACTCCCTCTTCAACTCCCTCCTAGCCAATCTAAAACTTTCTAATGCACTACCTGAGCCCTCAAGCCTCATCCGAACATAAGCCTCCTTTTTCTTCCTAACCAACGAATCAACTTTTTTGGTGCACCACGGTTCCCTGGGCCTACCAAATCCTCCTTGCCTGACAGGGATATACTTATCACAGACCCGCAATAGCTGCTCCTTGAAAAATCTCCACATCTCGGATGTTCCCAGTCCCTGTAATCTCCCATTCCAACCAATGCTTCCTAATTCTCTCCTAATAGCCTCATAATTACCCTTCCCCCAGCTGAAACTACTGACCCGAGGTTCATGCCTATCCCTTTCCATCACTAAGGTGCGACATGAACCCAAGATCCCTGTTGAGACCGTCCTCATGTGTGCGGAACTTGGCTATCAGTCTCTGCTCAGTGACTCTGCGCTGTCGTGTGTCTTGAAGGCCGCCTTGGAGAATGCTTACCCGAAGGTCAGAGGCTGAATGCCCGTGACTACTGAAGTGTTCGCCAACAGGAAGGGAACAGTCTTGCCTGGTGACTGTCGAGCGATGTTCATTCATCCGTTGTCGTAGCGTCTGCATGGTCTCCCCAATGTACCATGCTTCGGGACATCCTTTCTTGCAACGTATCAGGTAGACAATGTTGGCCGAGTTGCCAGAGAATCAACCTCACGTTTCTGGAGCTCACAATAAGAGAGCCTGCAAAGCTTGAAAACCCTGTGCGAGATGGTTAGGTTTTTTCCCCCCCTGTGGTGGCTGTGGTATGTCTTAATGTGCGACAATGCTGCCTGCTTCTGTTTAATAGCAAGGGAGCGTCTTCTGACAAGTGTCCATGGTGTCACATCATTAATTAAGAGAGGAGTAGCTTGAAAACTACTGACCTATTAGTTTAATACCAGTTACTGAGAGCTGCCATCGGGAAAGGAATAATGAACAAAAAAAAGGTACAGCAAAGAAACAGGCACTTTGGCCCTTCAAGCCTGCGTCTATTGAGAGGAGATTTACAAGGATGTTGCCTGGATTGGGAGGCGTGCCTTATGAGGATAGGGTTGTGGGAGCTGGGTCTCTTCGCCCTGGAGAGACGAAGGTTGAGAGGCGACCTGATAGAGGTTTATAAAACGTTGGGAGGAATAGATAGGGTGGACTCTCAGAGGCTATTTCCCCGGGTTGAAATGGTCGCTACGAGAGGACACAGATTTAAGGTGCTGGGGAGCAGGTACAGAGGAGGTGTCAGGGGTAAGTTTTGAGGGTGGTGAGTGAGTGGAATCGGCTGCCGTCGGTGGTGGTGGAGGCGAACTCGCTGGGGACTTTTAAAAGACTTCTGGATGAGTATATGGGATTTAATGGGATTGGGAGTTACAGATAGTTCTATGGCTTGGTAGGTATAGATGTGATCGGCGCAACTTGTGGGCCGAAGGGCCTGTTTGTGCTGTAGTGTTAACATAGAACCCTACAGTGCAGAAACAGGCCCTTCGGCCCATCGAGTCTGCACCGAACACAATCCCACCCAGACCCTATCCCCATACATTTTACCTGCTAATCCCTGTAACCTACACATCCCACGATACTAAGGGGCAATTTTAGCATAGCCAATGAACCTAACCCGCACATCTTTGGACTGTGGGAGGAAACCGGAGCACCCGGAGAAAACCCACGCAGACACGAGGAGAATGTGCAAACTCCACACAGGCAGTGACCCCGAGCCAGGAATCGAACCCAGGACCCTGGAGCTGTGAAGCAGCAGTGCTAACCACTGTGCTACCGTGCCGTGTTCTATGTTCTATGATCATATTGCCCTAACTAAACTAAAACCGTATGCACTTTTAGAGTCCATATCCTTCCATTCCCATCCTATTCATCTGTACGTCTCGATGCCCCTTAAATGTCGCTTTTGTACCTGCTCCCAACTCCTCCCTGGAGAGCACACTCCAGACACCCACCACCCTCCGTGTAAAAAAACTTGCCTCACACATCTCCTCGAAACTTTTCCCCACGCACCTTAAACCTACGTCCCTTGGTACTTGACTTTTCTACCCTAGAAAAGAGCATCTAACTATCCACTCTGTCCACGCCACTCTTAATCTTGTAGACCGTCATCAGGCCACCCCTCAATCTCTGTCATTCCAATGAGGACAGACCAAGTTTATCCAATGAATGATTGAGTATGTGGACCAGGATGAAGCTCATAGATTAGTGGAAGGGATGCCAATCTGACTAATCCGGTTGCAGTTTTGAAGGGGTCACTAAGCCTCGTGTCTATAATGTCATCCATATGGATCCCCGGAAGGTATCTGCTAAGGTTGCAGTGGATGACACGCGTGGAACTGGAGGTAACCTTGCTAAATGGGTTGGTAATTGGTGGGAAGAGAGTGTTGAAGGATAAAGGGAATGCTCTGATTGACCAGATGGGACAGGCAGTGATCCTTAAAGATTTGTACTGGGCTGTCCATAAATGAAGGGATAAAGAGTCGTACATGAGAAGCCGTAGCCTAGTGGTATAGAACATAGAACATAGAACATTACAGCACAAACAGGCCCTTCGGCCCTTGAGTTGCGCCGATCGCATCAACCCCACCAATCTATAGACCTATCTATAACCCCCAATCCCATTAAACCCCATATACTCATCCAGAAGTCTTTTAAAAGACCCCAGCGAGTTTGCCTCCACCACCGACGATGGCAGCCGATTCCAATCACTCACTACCCTCTGAGTGAAAAACTTACCCCTAACATCACCTCTGTACTTCCCTCCCCGCACCTTAAATCTGTGTCCTCTCGTAGCGACCATTTCAACCCGGGGAAATAGCCTCTGAGAGTCCACCCTATCTATTCCTCTCAACATTTTATAAACTTCTATCAGGTCGCCTCTCAACCTTCGCCTCTCCAGGGAAAAGAGTCCCAGCTCCCTCAACCTATCTTCATAAGGCATGCCTCCCAGTCCAGGCAACATCCTTGTAAAAAAGGATGTTTCCTATTAAAAGTATTATCACCTATTCATCCTGAAACTCAGCTAATGCGGGTGGCACGGTAGCACAGTGGTTAGCATTGCTGCTTCACAGCTCCAGGGTCCTGGGTTCGATTCCCAGCTCGGGTCACTGTCTGTGTGGAGTTTGCACATTCTCCTCGTGTCTGCGTGGGTTTCCTCCGGGTGCTCCGGTTTCCTCCCACAGTCCAAAGATGTGCGGGTTAGGTTCATTGGCTATGCTAAAATTGCCCCTTAGTATCCTGGGATGTGTAGGTTAGAGGGATTAGCAGGTAAATGTGTGGGGATATGGGGATAGAGTCTGGGTGGGATTGTGTTCGGTGCAGACTCGATGGGCTGAAGGGCCTGTTTCTGCACTGTAGGGTTCTATGTAGGGTTCTATGGTTAATGTTCTTGGAACCTGGGTTCAAATCCCACCACAGGAGATGGTGGAACTTGATTCAATAAAAGTATCTGAAACTAAGAATCCATTTGAAATAAGTCAGCAGAGGTCAGAGTTCCTTCACCAGATTCCCTTCTATTTTCCAGCTCTATTATCATTGATAGAGCGCTACGGGTTCAGCATCAGAATGTCAGGAGACCTGCTACCCCCCGTTATATATACAGAAAAGACCCCCTGATTGGGCAGGCAACCATAAGCTTGATCAGGGAGTTCATATTCCTGTAGGCCACCTTCATGCACCTCATTAAAGTCATTACAACACTGATGACCATGAAACCATTATCGATTGTCAGAAAAACCCATCTGATTCACTAATCTCCTTCAGGGAAGGAAATCTGCCTTCCTTACTAGTCTGGCCCACATGTGACTCCAGAGCCACAGCAATTGGGCGGCACAGTGGGGTTAGCACCGCTGCTTTACAGCTCCAGGGTCCTGGGTTCGATTCCCGGCTCGGGGTCACTGCCTGTGTGGAGTTTGCACATTCTCCCCGTGTCCGCGTGGGTTTTCTCCGGGTGCTCCGGTTTCCTCCCACAGTCCAAAGATGTGCGGGTTAGGGTTGATTGGCCGTGCCAAGAAATTGCCCCTTAGTGCCGAGGGATGCATAGGTTAGAGGGATTAGTGGGTAGGGCCTGGGTGGGATTGTGTTCGGTGCAGACTCGGTGGGCCGAAGGGCCTCTTTCTGCACTGTAAGGTTCTATGATTCTATGATGTGGTTGACTCTCAGCTGCCCTCTGAAATGGTCTAGCAAGCCACTCAGTTCAAGGGCAATTAGGGATGGACACTAAATGCTGGCCAGCCAGAGACACCCATGTTCCATACATGAATAAAAATCAAACCCATGTTTGCAGATTAGAAGGCACATTCAGTTGTTGGGATGTGAGCCAGAGGATGTGACAGTTTGGTAGTTTACTTCAGTGTGAAAATCTTGGGCGTGAAAATCTTGGTGGAAGTGTGAGTTTATCCACAAAAAAAAAAACGACAAATTACTTTCTAAACAGTGAGAGGCTAGGAGCTGCGCTGGAGCAAAAAAGATCCTGGTGCCCATTAACGTCAGTCAAATCAAGTTGACAGGTTCCAAAAAAAAATAAATCAGAAGGAATATTATTGCCTTCTATCTCAAAAGGGTTGGAATCCAAAAAGGAGGAAGTGATGCTTCACTTATACAGAGTCTCGATCAGACCCAACCGAGACTATTGTGTTAAATATTCAGGAAGGATATACTGGCTGTTTGGACCTATAGCACTGTCTCACCAGAATCATAGAACCCTACAGTGCGAAAAGAGGCCCTTCGGCCCATCGAGTCTGCACCGAACACAATCCCACCCCGGCCCTACCCCCATATCCCTACATATTATACCCACTAATCCCTCTAACCTACACATCTCTCTAAGGGGCAATTTTAGAATGGCCAATCAGCCTAAGGGGCAATCAACCTAACCCATACATCTTTGGACATGATGACAGGGTAAAGATTTGTGACTTGAAGGGTGTAAGAGGTGATCTGATTGTGGTGAATGATTTGATAGAAAGGCTATTTTCTCTGACGGTGGAATTTTCTATCAGACCATATGATATAGGAGAAGAAATAGGCCATTTGGCCCATCGAGTCTGCTCCACCATTCAATCATCGCCGATAAGTTTCTAACCCCATTCGCCCACCTTTTCTCTGTAACCTTTGATCCCCTTACCAATCAAGAACCTATCGATTTCTGTCTGAAGTGTACTCAATGACCTGCCCTCCACATCCCTCTGTGGCAACGAATTCCACAGATTCACCACCCTCTGGCTGGAGAAATTCCTCCCCATCTCAGTTCTAAAGGGTCGTCCCTTCACTCTGAGGCTGTGCCCTCGGATCCCAGTCTCTCCTGCTGATGGGAACATCTTCGCCACGTCCACTCTGTCCAGGCCTCGCAGTATCCTGTAAGTTTCAGTGAGCTCCCCCTTCATCCTTCTGAACTCCAACGAGTGGGAGTCCTGAGGCATGGGATCTGTCAGCCACCTGACTTGGGTTGCAGTTTTCAGAACCCACCCTCTGTCAGGAAGCTGGAACATCCAGCCCAGCATGTTGAACAGAGCTGTAGATTCTTTAGAGTCAGAATACTCAGGCAAGTGAGAAGAAAAAAAACAAGATTAAAGTCAGAAACAGATTGTTAACTAGGACAGTCCTCACTACAGACTGTTAACTAATAATTATTACAAACAAAGAACAACCCAGCACGGGAAACAGGCCCTTCGGCCCAACGAGCCCGCGCCACCACATCACCCTACACCTATTCTACCCTGCATATCTACGAATGGAACCCTACTCAGTCCGATTCAGGGAAGAAATAGTGTCAATTTGGTAAAAACCGATTAGCCTGAGAGCACATCTTTGGGGTGTGGGAGGAAACCGGAGCGCCCGGAGGAAACCCACGCAACCACAGGGAGAATGCGCAAACTCCCACAGACACAGGCCCAAATCCATGTGCCTGCACAGCCAGCAGTGCTAGTCACTGAGCTGTTGCGGCGCCCATCTACCGGTCCAGGATCAAGCACACACACCGACATGAAGTACTAGGCCACTCCTGGAACTTCCAAGAGCAGCCCAGGCACGACCCGCCGTGTGAATGCCCCTCGTTTGACACGAGGTGGACCTCCACCTGTGGAATAAAGTCAAAAATATTAATCTTACAGCCTGCCTTTCCAGTGTCTCCTGAGGTTTAACCCTATTTAATATCCCCTACCATATCCCTCCATTCTCGTTTCACTCATGTGCCTATTTAACTGCATCTTAAACGAGTCCAACGTTCCTGCCTCCACCACCCTACTCGGTAGCGCGTTCCAGATCCCCACAACTCTTATTCTTATAGATCATTAACTAGGGCAGTTATTTCAGCAGATTGTTAACTAATAAAGTTATTCTTACAGGGCGCTGACTACTACAGGCATTTCAAGTGGCTGCTATAACAACTACAGGCATTCTTAGACTGTTAACCAGGGCACACATTTCTGCAGACTGCTAACTAACACTGTTAACCAGGATGTGACTGTCAACTCAAACAATTACTCTTCGAGTAATAGCACACATATTTCTATTGACTCCTAACTAATACAGTTATTCATACAGACTGTTAACTGGGACAGTCATTTCAACAGACTGTTAGCTAGTACAGTTATTCTGGTGAACAATTAACCAGCACAGGTACCTCTGCAGACTGCTCCTAATACACGTTATCCAAATCATTCATCGTCACAAAGTTGAATTTTACGGCATTGAATAAATAGTTTGTCAAATTAACTGTTAAAGCAGTGGCTGAGGGAAAAGGGATGATGCTGTGTAAGCCCTAGTTAAAAGTCTGACAACAGACTTTCGCTGGAAAGAAGGCGGCTAAGAGGGGATCTCATTGAAACATATAAGATGATTAGAGGTTTAGACAGGGTAGATAGTGATAGCCTTTTTCCTAGGATGGAGAAAGCTAACACGAGGGGGCACGATTTTAAATTAAGGGGGGGTAGTTATAGGACAGATGTCAGGGGTAGGTTCTTTACCCAGAGGGTGGTGAGGGACTGCCAGCTGCAGTTGTAAATGCACCTAGTTTGGGGGCGTTTAAAAGATCTGTGGATAGGTTTATGGATGAAAAGGGATTGGTATAGGCTAGTGGGTCATTGTTTTGTAACTGGTCGGCGCAACATCGTGGGCCGAAGGGCCTGTTCTGCGCTGTAATGTTCTATGTTCTAACACCAGGTTTTAGTCCAACCGATTAATTTGATAATATCCTCACAAGCTTTCGAGGGGACTGCCTCTTCGTCAGGTGAATGGAGAGTTCTGGCCTCAGACAGAGCATATAAAGCACAGACTAAAACCTGGTGTTGTCAGACTTTTTACTGTGTTTACGCCAGTCCAACGCCGGCACACCCACATCATAAGCCCTAGTTCACAGCAATGGGAGCCCAGATTGGAAAAGTCAGATGGAGATTAATGCCCAATTATTGGCACTTTTGACCATCAGAATTAATGGTGGGAGAGTTGATAACATTGTTCGCCTGGTTCACTGATATCTTCACTAGATTTCCCTATCAGCATTCCCGTTAACCAGAGCTCCTTCACTGGAGCAGTGAATCATAGAATCACCATGGAATCCCTACAGTGCAGACGGAGACCATTCAGCCCATCGTATCTGCACCGACCTCAGTCCCACCCAAGTCCTATCCCCATAACCCCACATATTTATCCTGCTAGTCCCATCAACGCTAGTGGCAATTTTAGCACGGCCAATCGACCCAACCCGCACATCTTTGGACTGTGGGAGGAATGATGTGGGTATGCCGGCGTTGGACTGGCGTAAACACAGTAAAAAGTCTGACAACACCAGGTTTTAGTCCAACCTATTTATTTGATAATATTCTCACAAGCTTTCGAGGGGACTGCCTCTTCGTCAGGTGAATGGAGAGTTCTGGCCTCAGACAGAGCATATAAAGCACAGACAGTTTAGAGATTACTGATTAGAATGCGAATCCTTACACCTAACCTGCTGTTCAAGTCTTAAAGTGGCTGATAATGTGAGTGGAAGGAGCACTGATCACAGGTTAAAGAGATGTGTATTGTCTCCAGACAGTACAGTAAGTGAGGTTTTGCAAACCCAGGCAAGTCACGGGGGTTACAGATAGTGCGACATGAACCCAAGATCCCTGTTGAGACCGTCCTCATGTGTGCGGAACTTGGCTATCAGTCTCTGTTCAGCGACTCTGCGCTGTCGTGTGTCGTGAAGGCCGCCTTGGAGAATGCTTACCCGAAGGTCAGAGGCTGAATGCCCGTGACCACTGAAGTGTTCGCCAACAGGAAGGGAACAGTCTTGCCTGGTGACTGTCGAGCGATGTTCATTCATCCGTTGTTGTAGCGTCTGCATGGTCTCCCCAATGTACCATGCTTCGGGACATCCTTTCTTGCAACGTATCAGGTAGACAATGTTGGCCGAGTTGCAAGAGTATTTACCATGTACCTGGTGGATGGTATTCTCACGTGTGATGATGGTATCCATGTCAATGATCCGGCATGTCTTGCAGAGGTTGCTGTGACAGGGTTGTGTGGTATTGTGGTCACTGTTCTCCTGAAGGCTGGGTAGTTTGCTGCGAACAATGGTCTGTTTGAGGTTGTGTGGTTGTCTGAAAGCAAGAAGTGGGGATGTGGGGATAGCCCTGGCGAGATGTTTGTCTTCATCAATGATATGTTGAAGACTCCGGAGAAGATGTCGTAGCTTCTCCGCTCCGGGGAAGTACTGGACGACGAAGGGTACTCCGTCCATTGTGTCCTGTGTTTGCCTTCTGAGGAGATCGGTGCGGTTTTTCGCTGTGGCACATCGGAACTGCCGATCTATGAGTCGAGCACCATATCCTGTTCTTATGAGGGCATCTTTCAGGGTCTGGAGGTGTCTGTCACGATCCTCCTCATCTGAGCAAATCCTGTGTATACGGAGGGCTTGTCCATAGGGAATAGCTTCTTTAACATGTTTAGGGTGGAAACTGGAGAAGTGGAGCATTGTGAGATTGTCTGTGGGTTTGCGGTACAGTGAGGTGCTGAGGTGACCGTCCTTAATGGAGATGCGTGTGTCCAAGAATGCAACTGATTCTGGGGAATAGTCCATGGTGAGTCTGATGGTGGGGTGGAATTTGTTGATATCATCATATAGTTGTTTCAGTGATTGTTCACCATGAGGCCAAAGGAAGAAAATGTCATCGATGTATCTAGTGTATAGCATCGGTTGAAGATTCTGTGCAGTGAAGAAGTCTTGTTCGAACCTGTGCATGAAGATGTTGGCATATTGAGGTGTGAATTTGGTCCCCATGGCTGTTCCCCAGAGGTTTCTCAGAAGTGAGCTGCGAGGGAGATTGGCTGGAATTCACGGAGTCAGGCGCCTGATTTGCAGAGTTAAAACTCGAATTGCAGGCCATTTTACAGAGCTGTCGACACTTTGCCCAAGGCTGGAGAGGCCTCTCGCTGTCGTGTGGGGAGGCTGCCACATTCACACAGGTGGCCTCTTGGTGTTGCAAAGAGGGTGCTGTGGAAATAGTAAACCTTCATCCCTCATCCCCCTCCCCCCGCCCCAATGATCCCCCTCCCTCCCCCCTCTCCCCCCACCTCAACAATTCCCCTCCCCAGCCCCCCTCCCCCCCACCTCAACAATTCCCCTCCCCAGCCCCTCTCCCCCCCCACCCCAACAATTCCCCTCCTCCACCCCAACGATCCCCCCTCCCCCCCACCTCAACAATCCCCCTCCCCTGCCCCAACAATTCCCCTCCTCAGCCTCCCTCCTCCCCACCTCAACAATCCCCCTCCCCTCGCCCCAACAATACCCCTCCTTCCCCCCTCTCCCCCCACCTCAACAATTCCCCTCCCCCACCCCAACAATACCCCTCCCTCCCCCCTCCCCCCCACCTCAACAACTCCCCTCCTCAGCCCCCCTCCCCCCCACCTCAACAATCCCCCTCCCCTACCCAACAATACCCCTCCTTCCCTCCTCTCCCCCCACCTCAACAATTCCCCTCCCCCACCCCAACAATTCCCTCCCCCACCCCAACAATTCCCCTCCCCACCCCCCCCCCCCTCACCTCAACAGTTCCCTTCCCCCACCCCAATTCCCCTTCCCCCCCCATCTCAACAATTCCCCTCCCCCACCCCAACAGTTCCCCTCCCCAGCTCCCCTCCCCCCAACCCAACAATTCCCCTTCCTACCCTTCCCCCCCCACCTCAGCATTTCTCCTCCCCCACCCCAGAGAGGATTTCCCTTCCACTTACGGGGCCACCCACCCTCAGATCCCTCAAATGAAATCTTTAGCGACCTGCCTGAGGGGCACGTCCATTTTGAGAGCTCTCGAGGTCTCCGAGCAGCCTCAGAGCTACCCGTCCACTGATGGGGCATCAGAACACCAGCTGCTATCCTCGAACGGGAGACTGGCTGGGGTATCGTTGCGTGGCTGATCACACCGTGGGCAAGTGTGGCCTCTGCACCCGTTAGCAACCCGACACCAGGGACCTGACACATGAAGTGAAATCCAGTTCGTTGGTACGACAGAGACAACCTGTCAACTGGTGCACATTGCAAAAGATTAAATATTGTCTAAAGTACCACCCACATACAGCACTTACTGTGCTGCCCAAGACACTATGGTTATTTCTCCTAACTAGGTGCAAATTGGAAAATGGGGAACGTGCTACAGATTATCGTTGTTTCAGCTTTTTACCATTTATATAGATGATCTGGAGGAGGGAACCGAGTGCAGGGTGTCGAAATTTGCTGATGACACCAAGATTGGCGGAACGGCAAATTGCACAGAGGGTGTGGAGAGTCTGCAGAAGGATCTAGATAGGCTGGGCGAATGGGCCAGGAACTGGCAAATGGAATTCAATGTTGGCAAGTGTGAGGTGGTCCACTTTGGTAGGAGGAATGGTAGGAAGGACTGTTACTTACGTGGAGAAAAACTGCAGCAGGCGACGGTGCAGAGGGACCTCGGGGTCCTTGTGCATGAGTCGCAAAAACCCAGCTTGCAGGTGCAGCAGGTGGTCAGGAAGGCGAATGGGATGCTGGCCTTCATAGCGAGGGGGATTGAATATAAAAGTAGAGAGGTCTTGCTGCAGCTGTATAGGGCATTGGTGAGGCCGCAGCTGGAGTACTATGTGCAGTTTTGGTCGCCGTACTTACGCAAGGATATTTTGGCCTTGGAGGGAGTGCAGAGGAGGTTTACTAGGCTGATGCCGGAGTTGAGGGGGTTGAGCTATGAGGAGAGGCTGAATAAACTAGGCTTGCACTCGTTAGAGTTTAGAAGAATGAGGGGAGATCTCATTGAGACGTATAAGATGATGAATGGGATGGATAGGATAGAGGTGGAGAGACTCTTCCCGCTCAAAAAAGACAGTAGGACTAGGGGGCACAGCTTCAATATAAAGGGGGTACGGTTTCAAACGGAGTTGAGGAGGAACTTCTTCACTCAAAGGGTGGTGAATCTCTGGAATTCTCTGCCCGTTGAAGTGGTGGAGGCTGCCTCGCTAAATATTTTTAAGAAGCGGGTTGATGGGTTTTTGATAAGAGAGGGGATTAAGGGTTATGGGGAGAGGGCGGGAAGGTGGAACTGAGCCACGACAGATCAGCCATGATCTTATTGAATGGCGGGGCAGGCTCGAAGGGCTGGATGGCCCTACTCCTGCTCCTATTTCTTATATTCTTAAGGCACTTGCTTCACAATCGGAAGGATGAAGGTTCAAAGCCCACTCAAAGACAGAAACTTTATTGCAGTGCTGACTGTGTTGCATTAGGCCAGCTGTGGGATCTTCTTGTCCCACTGTTGTCAACAGGGTTTGTACCCAGCTGCTAGCACATCCACCATTGTGGGAGGGGTTGGGATCTCCATCAGCAGGACTGGAAGATCCCATCGGCAGGAAGGACTGGAAAATTTCAGCCACTGACCTTAAACAAAGGTCCTACTCGCTGGATTAGATGAATCCGTAGATCCATTGCATCCCTACAGCGCAGAAGGGGGCCAATTGGCCCATCGAGCCTGCACTAACTCTCCAAAAGGCCTTCTTCCCCAGAACCCACTCCACCCTACACATTTTCCAAGGCCAATGTGTCTAACCCGCACCTCTTTGGAGTGTGGGAGGAAACCGGAGCGCCCAGAGGAAACACACACAGACACGGGGAGAATGCGCATTCACCACACAGACAGTCAGCCGAGACCGGAATCGAACCCGGGTCCCTTGCGCGGTGAGGCAGCAGCACTCAACCCCTTGTGCCACCCCCTCACGGTGAAAGACAGCGTTTCAAAACTCTGTGATGCAACGCGGTTGGGGAAAAAGAAAACCCTCCCAGAGAAACAGATCCATCCTCGAGACCTGCATCATAAAACTCCCCATCGCTTTACAGTTGTATTAAAACCTTCCAATCCAGTCACAGCTGGAATAAAACTTTCCATCTCTGCACAGCTGGATTTATAAGCTTTCCCCTTCCCTCCTAGCAGGTTTAAAAGATTTCTATCACTTTTACTGCTGAAGGCAATTTGTCAGCCACCATAGTTACTTGGCAACTTGTCCCTACCACCATTCAGATCGCGTTGCATGAATTTGTACATCTGCCATTTTGACCGTGAGCCATTAAAACCCATGAAAATGAGGCAGCAAACATTTCAGTTCAAAAAGCTGAGGAAACTGGGAACACAAATCATTTATTATCACCCAGAGATTAAGCTAATACAAATTTATACATGTGGCCCTTACTCGCTTTGGGCTAGGATTTTATTTATGTGGGCGGCACGGTAGCACAGTGGGTTAGCACTGCTGCTTCACAGCTCCAGGGTCCTTGGGTTCGATTCCCGGCTCGGGGTCACTGCCTGTGTGGAGTTTGCACATTCTCCTCGTGTCTGCGTGGGTTTTCTCTGGGTGCTCCGGTTTCCTCCCACAGTCCAAAAGATGTGCGGGTTAGGTTCATTGGCTATAAAAATTGCCCCTTAGTGTCCTGGGATGTGTAGGTTAGAGGGATTAGCAGGTAAAATGTGTAGGGATATGGGGATAGGGTCTGGGTGGGATTGTGTTCGGTGCAGACTCGATGGGCCGAAGGGCCTGTTTCTGCACTGTAGGGTTCTATGGTTCTATGTTCACATTGAATCCATTCTAAAATCAAAACTTTATAAAGTTTTTAAGAAACGGGTTGATGGGTTTTTGATAAGAGAAGGGATTAAGGGTTATGGGGAGAGGGTGGGAAAGTGGAACTGAGCCACGACAGATCAGCCATGATCTTATTGAATGGCGGGGCAGGCTCGAAGGGCCAGATGGCCTACTCCTGCTCCTATTTCTTATGTTCTTATGTTCTTATGTAAAGGGGAAAAGAACTCTCAGAAGAGCATCATATTAACCTGACTTTTTGGAACTTTTCTTGTTCAGTAAAGGCCACGTGATTTGACTTTTTCAGTTTTACCTGAAACATTCAATGTTTCAGAAACTATCAACTTAGAGTTTAGAAGAATGAGGGGAGATCTCATTGAGACGTATAAGATGATGAATGGGATGGATAGGATAGAGGTGGAGAGACTCTTCCCACTCAAAAAAGACAGTAGGACTAGGGGGCACAGCCTCAAGATAAAGGGGGGGCATTTTAGAACGGAGTTGAGGAGGAACTTCTTCACTCAAAGGGTGGTGAATCTCTGGAATTCTCTGCCCGTTGAAGTGGTGGAGGCTGCCTCGCTAAATATTTTCAAGAAGCGGGTTGATGGGTTTTTGATAAGAGAAGGGATTAAGGGTTATGGGGAGAGGGCGGGAAGGTGGAACTGAGCCACTTCAGATCAGCCATGATCTTATTGAATGGCGGGGCAGGCTCGAAGGGCCAGATGGCCTACTCCTGCTCCTATTTCTTATGTTCTTATGTTAACTTACAGCGTGGCTCGGTGGCACTGTGATTGGCACTGCTGCCTCACGGCACCAGGGACCCAGGTTCGCTTGAGTTACTGTCCGTGTGGAGTCTGCACGTTCTCCCCGTGTCTGTGTGGGTTTCCTCCGGGCGCTCTGGTTTCCTCCCACAGTCTGAAAGACGTGCTGGTTAGGGTGCATTGGCCGTGCTAAATTCTCCCTCAGGTGACCAGAGTGTGGTGACTGGGGGAATTTTCACAGTGACGCATTGCAGTGTTAATACTAATAATTAAATTTTTAAGATGCTCGACAATACGGGTGGCACGGTAGCACGGTGGTTAGCACTGCTGCTTCACAGCTCCAAGGACCGAGGTTCGATTCCCGGCTCGGGTCACTGTCTGTGTGGAGTTTGCACATTCTCCTTGTGTCTGCATGGATTTCCTCCCACAGTCCAAAGACGTGTGGGTTAGGTTGATTGGCCGTGCTAAGAAATTGCCCCTTAGTGTCCAGGGATGCATAGATTAGAGAGATTAGTGAGTGTAATATGTAGGGATATTGGGGTAGGGCCTGGGTGGGATTGTGTTCAGTGCAGACTCAATGGGCTAAAGGGCCTCTGTTTGCACTGTAGGGTTCTATGGTTCTAATACACTTGAGTGTCTTAAGGTCTCCCACTGGCCATTGAGAAGCTTCATATTAAATGACATTATATGAGATTGAACAGGACATCTAGGTAATTCAGATAGCTGAGACAAAGGTCAGAGAGGGCTGGTGGCACCCTACTTCAAGATTTGATGGCAACATACAGAAGGTGTGTTCACCGTGTGGCTAAACGAGTTATCAGCCTGATAGCAGTCAGAGATTCCTGGCAAGAGCATAGAATCCCTACAGCGCAGAAGGATGCTATTTGGCCCTTTGAGTCTGTATCAATTCTCCAAAAGATTGACCCCTAGATCCTCCAGCTCTTCAACACTACTAAGACTCCTGCCCTTGATACCTTACCCAGCCCTCTGCCCTATCTCTGTAACTCTGTGCATTTATCATGGCCCATCCACCCAATCTACATACCTTGGGACACTATGGAGCAATTTATCATGGCCAATACATACCTTGGGACACTATGGAGCAATTTATCATGGCCAATCCACCTAACCTGCATATCCTTGGACTGTGGGAGGAAACCAGAGCACCTGGAGGAAACCCACGCAGACACAGGGAGAACATGCTAACCATACAGAAAGTGACCCAAGGCCAGAATTGAATCCGGGCCTCTGATGCTCAGAAGCAGCAGTGCTAACCACTGTGCCATCCTTCTGATGTACTTTACCCAGCGGAATCATGGAGCTATTCAGTGAATGTCCATGTTTGCCAACACCCTCTTGGTACAAACTTGGAGGAGGAGAAAGGGGAGTGAGATAATGGCTGAAATTACCAATCTAGAGCGGGTAAAACTCTGGGAACTGAATGGATTGCGACCACACAGACTGGAAAAAAAAAGCTAGGGAAAAGTTAGCAGAAGCAATACAAAATGGTCGGAATTCTGTGCGGAATTCCGCGGCTGGGATTCTCCAGTCCCGCTGCAGCAGATGGAGTTTTGGCTGAGCACCAGATTCAGGGTGAACAAGATCAGAAAATCGTGGCCAACCAACAAAATATAGAATGGTGCCAAAGGATTGGCTGAGAGCTAAAGTGATTCCACTATCCACTGAGGGTCCAGGGAGGCCAGATCGGGTCGTGCCTGTAATAGGAAAAGAACATAGAACACTACAGCACACACAGGCCCTTCGGCCCATGAGTTGCGCCGATCACATCAATACCTACCAATCTACAGACCTATCTATAACCCTCAATCTCATTAAACCCCATATACTCATCCAGAAGTCTTTTAAAAGACCCCAGCGAGTTTGCCTCCACCACCACTGACGGCAGCCGATTCCATTCACTCCCCACCCGGCACGGTAGCACAGTGGTTAGCACTGCTGCTTCACAGCTCCAGGGTCCTGGGTTCGATTCCCGGCTCGGGTCACTGCCTGTGTGGAGTTTGCACATTCTCCTCGTGTCTGCGTGGGTTTTCTCCGGGTGCTCCGGTTTCCTCCCACAGTCCAAAGATGTGCGGGTTAGATTCATTGGCTATGCTAAAATTGCCCCTTAGTGTCATGGGATGTGTAGGTTAGAGGGATTAGCAGGTAAATGTGTAGGGATATGGGGATAGGGTCTGGGTGGGACTGTGTTCGGTGCAGACTCGATGGGCCTGTTTCTGCACTGTAGGGTTCTATGAAAAAAACTTAACATCACTTCTGAACTTCCCTCCCTGTACCTTAAATCTGTGTCCTCTCGTAGTGACCATTTCAACCCGGGGAAATAGCCTCTGAGAATCCACCCTATCTATTCCTCTCAACATTTTATAAACCTCTATCAGGTCACCTCTCAACCTTCGTCTCTCCAGGGAAAAGAGTCCCAGCTCCCTCAACCTAACTTCAAAAGGCATGCCTCCCAATCCAGGCAACATCCTTGTAAATCTCCTCTGTACCCTTTCAATAGCTTCTACGTCTTTCCTATAGTGAGGCGACCAGAACTGCCCCCAGTACTCCAAATGAGGCCTGACAAGGGTCTCATAAAGTTGCAGCATTACCTCCCGACTCCTAAACTCAATCCCTCGATTAATGAAGGCCAGTATACCATACGCCTTCTTGACCACCTCCTCCACCTGCGAGGCCGATTTAAGAGTCCTGTGGACCCGGACCCCGAGATCCTTCTGCTCTTCAACGCTACTCAGACTCCCGCCCTTGATAGTGTACTCGTTCATCCCATTGGTCCTGCCAAAATGGACCACTACACATTTATCCGCGGGATAAATCCGTGGAGAACGGGAATGTTTCATCAAAAGTGCAGATAGAATCCAAAAATGTAATAAAGAGTTAGCACGGATATCAAAAGGCAAGGCCATGCTTTATCAACCTCACTGAATCATTTGATGGAGTACAGGCGGTGTAGAAAAGGTCAGAGTGATGGAAGGAATATGCAAGATTGCGATAAAGTCCCACACAGTCGAGGCAGGGTAAATGTCAAAGTCTGCAGAGGTAGGGAACAAGTAGCAGTACAGATAGCAAACCAGGAACAGAGAAGCGGGGGCAACTGTAACCGTTCCAAGTGGCAAAAGGAAATGATGTTCCACGGGGATGGCAGATGGCACTACTATTGTTCACTGTTTTTGGAATCAGGAATTAAAAGTACAACATTGAAATTCGCAGCCAACACCAGATTGTAGGATATGGGTCACCACGAGGGAGTACGGCGAAACACAAGGGAATATTATCTGTAGATAGGTTTATGGACGAAAAGGGATTGGTTTAGGCTAGTGGGTCATTGTTTTTGTAACTGGTCGGCGCAACATCGTGGGCCGAAGGGCCTGTTCTGCGCTGTAATGTTCTATGTTCTAAATGGTAAATTAATTCCATGCAAGGTGGTGTGGTTTTTACTGAGGAATAGGGGGAACACACGCCCCTCGAGGAATAAGGAGTTTAAAGTCATATGAGGATCTCAGGCACAAATCAGTAAAAGTTACAGGTTAGAACTTAGAACATTACAGCGCAGTACAGGCCCTTCGGCCCTCGATGTTGCACCGACCAGTGGAACCAATCTAATGACCCTCTAACCTAAACTATTCCAATGTTATCCATATGCCTATCCACTGACCATTTGAACGCCCTTAAAGTTGGCGAGTCCACAACTGCTGCAGGCAGGGCATTCCACGCCCTTACTACCCTCTGAGTAAAGAACTTACCTCTGACATCCGTCCTATAATTACCACCCCTTAATTTAAAGCTATGCCCCCTCGTGTTAGCCGTCACCATCCGAGGGAAAAGGCTCTCACTGCCCACCCTATCTAACCCTCTGATCATCTTGTATGCCTCTATTAAGTTACCGCTTAACCTTCTTCTCTCCAACGAAAACAGCCTCAAGTCCCTCAGCCTTTCCTCATGAGACCTTCCCACCATACCAGGCAACATTCTGGTAAACCTCCTCTGCACCCTTTCCAATGCCTCCACATCCTTCCTATAATGCGGTGACCAGAACTGTACGCAATACTCCAAGAGCGGCCGCACCAGAGTTTTGTGCAGCTGCAACATGACCTCGTGGCTCCTAAACTCATTCTCTCTACAAATAAAAGCTAACACACTGTACGCCTTCTTAACAACCCTATCAACCTGGATGCCAACTTTCAGGGATCTATGCACATGGACACCGAGATCTCTCTGCTCATCCATACTACCAAGAGTCTTTCCATTAGCCCAATACTCCATAATCCTACTACTCCTTCCAAAGTGAATCACTTCACACTTTTCCACATTAAACCATTTGCCATCTCTCAGCCCAGCTCTGCAGCTTATTTATGTCCCTCTATAACTGGCAACATCCATCCGCACTGTCCACAGTTCCGCCAACCTTAGTGTTATCCCCAAATTTACTAACCCATCCAGGTCATTTATAAAAATGACAAACAGCAGTGGCCCCAAAACAGTTCCTTGCGGTGCACCAATAGTAACTGAACTCCAGGATAAACATTTCCCATCAACCACCACCCTCTGTCTTCTTGCAGCTAACCAATTTGTGATCCAAATCACTAAATCACCCTCCATCCCATGCCTCCGTATCTTCTGCAGCAGCTTACCGTGGGGAATCTTACCAAACGCTTTATTGAAATCCACGCACGCCATATCAACTGCTTTACCCTCATCCACCTCTTTGGTCACCTTCTCAAAGGACTCGATGAGGTTTGTGAGGCATGACCTACCCTTCACAAAACAGTGTTGACTATCCCTAATCAAATTATTCCTTTCTAGATGATTATAAATCCTATCTCTTATAATCCTTTCCAAAACTTTGCCCACAACAGAAGTAAGGCTCACTGGTCTACAATTACCAGGGTTGCCTGCACTCCCCTTCTTGAACAAGGGGACAACATTTGCTATCCTCCAGTCTTCTGGCACTTTTCCTGTAAACAATGATGACTTAAAGATCAAAGCCAAAGGTTCTGCAATCTCCTCCCTGTTTATGGACGAAAAGGGATTGGTTTAGGCTAGTGGGTCATTGTTTTGTAACTGGTCGGCGCAACATCATGGGCCGAAGGGCCTGTTCTGCGCTGTAATGTTCTATGTCCTCCCAGAGAATCCTATGATAAATCCCATCTGGCCCAGGGGACTTATCTATTTTCATACTTTCCAGAATTTATGTTCTTGAGGCTATAAAATGTGCAACTGGACATGTAATTTGAGCCATTCCTTCAGAATACCTTCAGAATAATGCGTCGACATATACACCTGCTCCAATTGCCAGCCACACTGGACATCATCTTGATGAAGGTATTAGCGGCTTCCAGGAAAAGTTCATCCGACATGTCACATTGAGTGACACCTCAAACGTCACAGTGGCATAGTGGTTAGCACTGTCGCCTCACAGCGCCAGGGACCCGGGTTCGATTCCCGGCTTGGGTCACTGTTTATGCAGAGTTTGCACATTCTTCCCGTGTCTGCGTGGGTTTACTCCGGGTGCCCCGATTTCCTCCCATACCCCAAAGATGTGCATTGATTGGCCATAGTAAATTGACCCTTAGAGTCAAGGGATTAACAGAGTAAATGCATGGGGTTATGGGGATAGGGCCTGGCAGGGATTGTGGGCGGTACAGACTTGATGGGCCAAATGGCCTCCTTCCGCACTGTCGGATTCTATGGGCGGATTTCTCCGGCCGCGCTGGTCTAAAAGCCGGAAATTCCCACCGGATTGTCAAAGGGGTTCCATATTGTCCGCAACGCACCCGCTAAAATTTCAGTGACGGGCAGAATGGGAGCCCATGATTCTATGACACCAGCGCTGCTAATGTGGAGCTGAGTGCTTCAGCTAATAACCTCTCTTCATCACACTCAGGCGTATGTGCATTCAGTAGCAGGAAGGATCTCCTCCCCGTCAGTGCTATTTTAAAGGAATTGCCGCTAACTTTCGTTCCAATTGTACACATGTTTTGTGTTTGCTGGAATCATATAAAGTAGCTGCAGTCTACAGAGAGGTCGGGAGACAGGTACTGAAGGATTTTGTCCTGCATTAAGGATGCTGCGCAAAGCGCTTGCTTCCAAATTTACATGCAATGGAATGCATTTCCCTCAGAATACAACACGACAGAGGGCACACAGAGCAGAATAAGCTGCTGGAAGAGGGAGGAGGTGGAAGATGGATCCTTAAGCAGGAGGCTATACCCATCTAGGCTTCAGGGAGCAATTCTCTGACCTGAGCCTTGCCTTGAGGAAACATTGGGCCCTAACTTCCTTGCTTCCCAGCATTGGATTTGGGGATATCTAAAGATGTGCTGGGGACTCTCTCTTGGAAGTTCCCCGGTGAGGATTTACCCGACTATTGTCTAGAAGTGCTGACTTCCTCTGGACATTTGCACTGGGCTGGGAACCGTCCGAGAAAGTGATTTAAATCACTAACTTCAGATCGGTCTGCCAGTGTTACCTTGATAGTTACTCTGACAGCATTAGAAGGAGAGAAAAATCCCTCCAGAGTAACTATTCTAAACACCAAGCTCCACACAGTACATCAGATCTGGGTCCAAGCCTGACTCTGACTCACTGTCCCTCTCTCTCCCACCTCCTCGTTTCTGGGTCTGGGTCTGACTCCCCACCCACCTCCTCCGGTCTGTGACTCCCATCCCTCCTCTCCTCCTTCCTCCCGGTCTGACTTAGTCGCTCCTTTGTGAGTCACTGGAATTTCTTCAGAACGAGAAGAAATCAAGAGACAACTATCACAGCACGACCTACATTAGTGGTAAAACTCCAGCTCTCAGCAATTAGGCTTTACAGCAACAGATGTCTGTCTATCCTGATGCATCAGGAACAGAGCCAGTGTGTCCGAGTAGAATCATTGCCATGGACCCTGTGGATTACTGGCACATTTATTTTCACTGGGTTCATCTGAAATCCCTCGCTCCAGTATTTTAACAGTCATTAAACCAAACATAAGTGGGTTAACGTCTCCACTTAAACAGCAGATAACGAACTTTGAGAGACAAAGTCACATGATATTGTCTCAAAAACCTCATTACCGGCGCTATTTGATTTATGCTACGATTTAACCGGCACTTTACATTACAAAAACCCCTCCAATGCCTCTGATTAAGCCTTGGGTTTTTATTATTTGGAGACGTTCTCGTGTCTGCGTGGGTTTTCTCCGGGTGCTCCGGTTTCCTCCCACAGTCCAAAGATGTGCGGGTTAGGTTGATTGGCCATGCTAAAATTGCCCCTTAGTGTCCTGAGATGTGTAGGTTAGAGGGATTAGCGGGTAAAATATGTAGGGGTATAGGGGTAGGGCCTGGGTGGGATTGTGGTTGATGCAGACTCGATGGACTGAATGGTCTCTTTCTGCACTGTAGGATTTCTATAATTCTATTGAACATAAGAACATAAGAAATAGGAGCAGGAGTCGGCCATCTAGCCCTTCGAGCCTGCCCCGCCATTCAATAAGGTCATGGCTGATCTGAAGTGGATCAGTTCCACTTTCCTGCTTTCTCCCCATAACCCTTAATTCCCCTGTCTATCAGAAACCTATCTACCCGTGACTTAAATATATTCAGCGAGGCAGCCTCCACCACTTCAACGGGCAGAGAATTCCAGAGATTCATCACCCTTTGAGTGAAGAAGTTCCTCCTCAACTCTGATCTAAACTGCCCCCCCCCCCCTTATTTTGAGGCTGTGCCCTCTAGTCCTGCTATCCTTTCTAAGTGGGAAGAATCTCTATACCTCTACCCTATCTCTCCCCTTCATTATCTCTACCTCTACCCTATCTATTCTCTCTACCTCTACCCTATCCATCCCCTTCATTATCTTATACATCTCTATAAGATCCCCCCTCATCCTTCTAAACTCCAACGAGTACAGACCCAGTCTATTCAGTCTCTCTTCATAGTCCAACCCCCTCATCTCCGGTATCAGCCAGGATACCGGAGCTCCCACTGTCAGCTACCCATCCAGATGCAACACCGTATTAAACGACTGACAGAATGACACAGGCGCCAAAATTCTACCACCTTGCCCACCAGAATAGAAGCAGGTGAGGGTCCGACAATGGGCATTAACCTCGGGCGGGAATTTCCATTCTCATCTAAGTGGGGCCATAAAATCCTGCCTAGGGTCTCTCATCGTGCTTGAGATGTCTCCAAGATGACATTCCTGGCCAACAGAAGTTCAAAAGACAGAGGTTGAGCGGAGACCTTATTGACGTCTATAAAAGTATGAGAGGCTGCGGTGCAGAGGGACCTGGGGGTCCTTGTGCATGAGTCGCAAAAACCCAGCCTGCAGGTGCAGCAGGTGGTCAGGAAGGCGAATGGGATGCTGGCCTTCATAGCGAGGGGGATTGAATATAAAAGTAGGGAGGTCTTGCTACAGCTGTATAGGGCATTGGTGAGGCCGCAGCTGGAGTACTGTGTGCAGTTTTGGTCACTGCACTTGCGCAAGGATATATTGACATTGGAAGGAGTGCAGAGGAGGTTCACCAGGCTTATACCGGAGATGAGGGGGTTGGATGATGAAGAGAGACTAAATAGACTGGGTCTGTACTCGTTGGAGTTTAGAAGGATGAGGGGGGATCTTATAGAGACGTGTAAGATAATGAAGGGGATGGATAGGGTAGAGGTAGAGAGATTCTTCCCGCTTAGAAAGGATAGCAGGACTAGAGGGCACGGCCTCAAAATAAGGGGGGGGGGGGCAGTTTAGATCGGAGTTGAGGAGGAACTTCTTCACTCAAAGGGTGGTGAATCTCTGGAATTCTCTGCCCATTGAAGTGGTGGAGGCTGCCTCGCTGAATATATTTAAATCACGGGTAGATAGGTTTCTGATACACAAGGGAATTAAGGGTTATGGGGAGAAAGTGGGAAAGTGGAACTGATCCACTTCAGATCAGCCATGATCTTATTGACTGGCGGGGCAGGCTCGAAGGGCTAGATGGCCTACTCCTGCTCCTATTTCTTATGTTCTTACGTTCAGGGGTTTCTTTTCCCAGTCAATTACAAGAGAGCACAGGTTCCTGGTGGGAAGGGGAAAGTTTAAGGGTGATGTGCAGGGGGTGTTTTTCACGTAGCAAGTGGTGGGTACCAGGAACACATTGCCAGGAAGCAGACACATTAGCAACATTTAAGAGGGATCTGGATGGATACATGAATGGGGTGGGGAGAGAGGGATACAGCCCGAGCAAGGGCAGAAGGTTGTTCTTTCAGCTTAGTTAGGGCGTTACAATCAGCATTGGCGTGGCGAGTCAAAGGGTCTGTTCCTGTGCTGTATTTTTCTTTGTTCTAGGACAAAGTCAGTTCTCTCTGACGGACGCGTATCTGGAACCTGGCTGCCATGCAATTCACCCAGGGCTTTGTGCCCTGATCCAGGGCTTGGGACAACTGGTTGCATTGTCATGATCAATTCAAGCAACCAACATCTGCAGGAATGTGGTTCTGAGGGACTAGCTGCTACCTGCTGCACCTGCAAGCTGGGTCCTTGTGCATGAGTCGCAAAAACCCAGCTTGCAGGTGCAGCAGGTGGTCAGGAAGGCGAATGGGATGCTGGCCTTCATAGCGAGGGGGATTGAATATAAAAGTAGGGAGGTCTTGCTGCAGCTGTATAGGGCATTGGTGAGGCCGCAGCTGGAGTACTGTGTGCAGGTTTGGGCGCCGCACCTGAGCAAGGATATTTTGGCCCTGGAGGGAGTGCAGAGGAGGTTTACTAGGCTGATACCAGAGTTGAGGGGATTGAGCTATGAGGAGAGGCTGAATAAACTAGGCTTGTACTCGTTAGAGTTTAGAAGAATGAGGGGAGATCTCATTGAGACGTATAAGATGATGAATGGGATGGATAGGATAGAAGTGGAGAGACTCTTCCCGCTCAAAAAAGACAGTAGGACTAGGGGGCACAGCCTCAAGATAAAGGGGAGGCGGTTTAGAACAGAGTTGAGGAGGAACTTCTTCACTCAAAGGGTGGTGAATCTCTGGAATTCTCTGCCCGTTGAAGTGGTGGAGGCTGCCTCGCTAAATATTTTTAAGAAGCGGGTTGATGGGTTTTTGATAAGAGAGGGGATTAAGGGTTATGGGGAGAGGGCGGGAAGGTGGAACTGAGCCACGACAGATCAGCCATGATCTTATTGAATGGCGGGGCAGGCTCGAAGGGCTAGATGGCCAACTCCTGCTCCTATTTCTTATGTTCTTATGTTCTTAAAAGCTCAAGGGCAAACTCTTTGGATTACCAGCTGCGTAAGAAGTCTCACAACAAGAGGCCCAGGCACCGATTGGCAACGGGTTTAGCAGTGTGGAGAATGAAATGTGCCAGTCAATGTGTAGCACCCGCACTTGTTTAAAAATTTTTTTAAAGTTTATCGGTCGCCAGTAGGCTTACATTAACACTGCAATGAAGTTACTGTTAAAATCCCCTGGTAGTCACTCTCCGGCACCTGTTCGGGCACACCGGGGGAGAATTTAGCACGGCCGATGCACCTAACCAGCACGTCCTTCAGACTGTAGGAGGAAACCAGAGCACCCGGAGGAAACCCACGCAGACACGGGGAGAATGCGCGGACTCCACACAGACAGTGACTCCAGCTGGGAATCGAACCCGGGTCCCTAGAGCTGTGAGGCGGCAGTGTTAACTACTGTGCCGCCATGCCCCAACACCCCCCCGCCCCCCCCCCCACCCGCCTCCTAGGGAAAGAGGGAGCTATTCTCTCGGGATGGGCTTCACTTCATACGCAGCTGGGCCCAGTGTGCTGGTGAATCGTATACTTGAGCTGTGGGAGTGGGATGGGGTGGGCGGGGAACGGGAGGGGTGGGGGGGGGGGGGGGGAGGAAGGAGTCAGCAGTGCTAAATGAAAGGGAGGGGGTGGTCCGCTGGCACCCTGCCTGAGATTGGTGAGAGGGAAGTGAGGAGGGTCCGTGATCGGTCTGGAAGAGGTGGGGGGGGGGGACGACACAAGAGGGTCAGTAATGTTGTGGGGGCGGGGCATTGTCTGTGGGGCTCGGGGGAGACATTATCCAGCCTGGGAGCAATGTGGCAAGGCAGCTTGCATTGTATATATTTCTTGTGCGTATGCACAGTTGGATCGGAGCTACAGGATTTCGGGTGCGGTAAACCCCACCCTCAGCTTCTGCAGGGCGATTCGGAATCGCTGATATTTTTTCAGGCGGAGTGCATCTAGGGAATGGCCTGGGAATGGGTCTAAAATTCGATCTGAAACACTCCCAGTTTCAAGTCAACTTAGAATCAAGATGGTAAAATAGAGCCCAAATAAAGTCGGGGACTTTAATCTTCATCTGAACTTCACATGGAGTAGACCAATCCAAGGTGATTTGGAAGATGTGAATGTAGGATGCTTTCGAGATAGTTTCCTGACACAATGGCTGGGATTCTCTGGTCTCTGACTCTCTGCTACTCCTGTTAGTGAGAACAGAGAACTTACCGCTCAGACACACCTCCATTCAAAGCATCAAGGCCGCGAATCCCAGCCATGGGAGAGATCGGAGAATCCCGGTCCCGGGAGAGATCAGAGAATCCCAGCTCCAGGGGAGATCGAGAATCCCGGCCCCGGGGGAGATCGAGAATCCCGGCCCCGGGGGAGATCGGAGAATCCCGGCTCCAGGGGAGATCGGAAAATCCCAGCTGCGGGGGAGATCGGGGAATCCCGGCTGTGGGGAAGATCGGAGAATCCTGGCCGCAGGGGGCAGATCGGAAAATCCCAGCCACAGGGAAGGTCGGAGAATCCTGGTCCCAGGGGAGATCGGAAAATCCCGGCCCCGGGAGAGATCGGAGAATCCCAGCTGCGGGGGAGATCGGAGAATCCCGGCCGTGGGGGAGATCGGAGAATCCTGGCCCCGGGGGAGATTGGAGAAACGCAGCTCCAGGGGAGATCGAGAATCCCGGCCCCGGGGGAGATTGGAGAATCCCGGCTCCAGGGGAGATCGGAGAATCCCAGCTGCGGGGGAGATCGGGGAATCCCGGCTGAGGGGCAGATCGGAAAATCCCAGCCACAGGGAAGATCGGAGAATCCTGGTCCCAGGGGAGATCGGAGAATCCCAGCCACAGGGAAGATTGGAGAATCCTGGGCCCTGGGGAGATCGGAGAATCCCGGCCATGGGGGAGATCGGAGAATCCCGACCGCGGGGGAGAGCGGAGAATCCGGGCTGCAGAGGAGGTCGGAGAATCCTGGCCCCGGGGGAGATCAGAGAATCCGGGCCGCGGGGGAGATCGGAAAATCCCGGCCCTGGGGGGAGATCGGAGAATCCCAGTCAATGATGTGTGGAACCAACTACTGAGAAGCTATGTGAGATCTAAGATTGTTCAGTGAGGCAGGGTTAATTAGTAATCACATGGTAAAATTTCCACTAGGAAAGAGTGATCATAATATACTTGAATTCCATGTCAAGTTTGAGAATGACAAACTTGAGTCCAAAGCAAAGATCTTAAACATTAATGAATGACATTACATAGGGGACAGCTGGCTAAAATGGATTGGGCAAATAGGTTAAAGTAACTAAATAGTGGGAAACTTTTAAATAAATGATTTAAAAATGTTGGACAAAAATACCTTCCGTGAAAAACCAAAAGCTCAGGCAGAAGTCTGCATCTGCAGCTTAGTGGAGAAGTCACGGATAGTGTAAGATTAAAAGAAAAGGGTCGTAAAGTTGTGAAGAATCGTAATAAAACTGAGGATTATAAGAGCTTAAAAACCAGCAAAGTGTGACCAAATATTTGACATAAAGAGAATGAGAAAGGAATCTCGGCAGAATATAAAATGATGACAAAATAGGGATGTTGAAGAAATATTTTGTGTCGGTCTTCGAAACAGAAGACAAGAATGATATACCAGAAATCAACAGTATCCAGGGGATTAGAAAGAGTGAGATATTAAAGAAAATAATATCAGCAGGGAGATGGCAATGTAAGTGATGAAAAACCAACTAATTCCCAAGATCCGGTGATCTATATCCTAGGTAGTTGCAGAGATAGCGAATACACTGGTTATTGTTTTGTTAAAATCCTTAGGCTTTAGAATGGACCCAGATGATTGAAAATGAGTAAATGTGACACTCTTATTCATGAAAGGACAGAAAGAAAACTGAGGGAACTTTTTGATTTGATTTATTATTGTCACATGTATTAGTAGACCGTGAGAAGTATTGTTTCTTGCCCGCTATTCAGACAAAGAATACAGTTCATAGAGAGGCAAAGTAGAGAGTGCAGAATGTAGTGTTACAGTCACAGCGAGGGTGTAGAGAAAGATCAACTTAATGCGAGGTAGGTCCATTCAAAAGTCTGACAGCAGCAGGGAAGAAGCTGTTCTTGTGTCAGTTGATACATGACCTCAGACTTTTGAATCTTTTTCCTCAAGGAAGAAGGCGGAAGAGGGAATGTCTGGGATGTGTGGTTCTGATTTCTTATCTGGTTATACTGGGCTGCTTTTCCAAGGCAGCAGGAAGTGTAGACAGAGTCAACGGATGGGAGGCTGGTTTGCATGATGGACTGGGCTTCATTCACAACCCTTTGGAGCTTTTTGCAGTCTCGGGCAGAGCAGGAGCCCATACCAAGCTGTGATCCAACCAGAAAGAATGCTTTCTATGGGGCATCTGTAAAAGTTGGTGAGAGTCGTAGCTGACATGCCAAATTTCCTTCGCCTCCTGAAAAAGTAAAAGCAAGTAAGGTCGGTTAGAATCATAGAAAAACTACAACACAAACAGACCATTTGGCCCACAAGTTGTGCCGATCTTATCTCTACTTACGAGGCTTACCTATAACCCTCAATCCTATTAAGTCCCAGAAGTCTCGTTCAGAAGTCTCTTAGAGGACCCTATTGAATTTGCCTCCACCACCACCAACGGCAGCCGATTCCACTCACCCACCACCCTCTGAGTGAAAAACTTACCCCTGACATCTCCTCTGTACCTACTCCCCAGCACCTTAAACCTGTGTCCTCTTGTGGCACCCATTTCAGCCCTGGGAAATAGCCTCCGAGATCAATACCTCTCAACATCTTATACACTAGTTAGCCTAGTATAAGTCCTCAGGGAAACGCTGGAACCTGTGTGCTAATATCCTACCAGTGCAGTAAAAATCATAGCAGAGTTAGATTGAGTCGACATGGTTTTATGAAAGGAAAATGATACTTGGCAAATTTATTTGAGTTTTGTTTTGAGAATGTAACCAGGAGGAGAGACAAAAAGACAACCTGTAGGCGTAATACACTTGGATTTCCAAAAGGCATCCAGTAAACATGAAAAGTTAATAAATTAAAAGTTAGAGTTGGGAATAATATATTAGCACAGATGGAGGATGAGCAAACAGGAAGCAGAGAGAAGGGACAAATGGGGCATTTTCAAGCTGGCAAGCTTTGACAAGTGGAACTGCGCAGAGATCAGTGCTGGGGTCTCTGTGATTTACAATTATTGATGGTTCAGAAGAGGCCAGGAATAATGTGTCTCAGTTCACTGATGATGGAAAGCGAAGTGGGAATTTAAGCTGTGAGGCGAATACAAAGAGATATTGACAGGTTAAACGAGTGGGCAGCTAGGCGACTATTGGGGTATATTGTGGGGATGTGTGAGCTGGTTCACTTTGGTAGTAAGAATGAAAAAAAAAACATTCTTTCGAAGGTATAAAGCTTCAAACTGTTGATGTTCAGACAGACGCGTATAAGGAAGAGAAATTTATCACATAGATATACATAGAACCCTACAGTGCAGAAACAGGCCCTTCGGCCCATCAAGTCTGCACCGAACACAATCCCACCCAGACCCTATCCCCATATCCCTACACATTTACCTGCTAATCCCTCTAACCTACACATCCCAGGACACTAAGGGGCAATTTTAGCATAGCCAATGAACCTAACCCGCACATCTTTGGACTGTGGGAGGAAACCGGAGCACCCGGAGAAAACCCACGCAGACACGAGGAGAATGTGCAAACTCCACACAGGCAGTGACCCGAGCCGGGAATCGAACCCAGGACCCTGGAGCTGTGAAGCAGCAGTGCTAACCACTGTGCTATCGTGCCGCCCATATAGCAAACAATTGGGAAAGCAAACAACATACTGGCCTTTATTGGAATACTAGGGTAAAGAGGTCTTGCTACAGTTGTGCAGGGCTTTGATGATGGGGTAGACACTAAGAAATTGTTTCCCTTGGTTGGGGAATATAGAACATAGGGCAAAGTCTCAGGATAAGGGGACAATCATTTGGGACTGAGCTGAGGAGAAATCTCAATGGGGTCTTTCAAGAGACTTCTAGACGAGTACAGGGGACTTAGTAAGATAGAGGGTTATAGGTAAGCCTAGTAGGTAGAGATATGTTCAGCATAACTTGTGGGCTGAAGGGCCTGTTTGTGCTGTAGTTTTTCTATGTTCAATGTTCTCCACTCAAACGGTTGCGAAATTTTAGAATTTTCTATCCTAGAATACCAAGGTAGACAGATTATTCATACAATCATAGAACCCTACAGTAGAAAGAGGCCCTTCGGCCCATCGAGTTTGCACCGAACACAATCCCACCCAGGCCCTACCCCCATATCCATACATATTATACCCACTAATCCCTCTAACCTACCCATCCCTGGACGCTAAGGGATGGGTATAATTTCATGCTAATTTCTTAGCATGGCCAATCAACCTAACCCGTACATCTTTGGACTGTGGGAGGAAACTGGAGCACCCGGTGGAAACCCACCCATCATTGATCTATTAAGCAATTAAGGGATATCAGGAGTGGGTGGAAAAGTTGGGTATTGTGTGCAGTTTTGATGCCCTTTTCTGAGGAAGGGTATCCTTGCTATAGGGGGAGTACGGCGAAGGTTTACCAGACTGGTTCCTGGGATGGCAGGTCTGTCACATCAAAAAGAGGTTAAGTTGATTAGCACTATATTCACTGGAGTTTAGAAGAATGAGAGGGGATCTCATAGAAACTTATGAAATTCTAACAGCGTTAGATGGGATAGATTCAGAAAGAATGTTCCCAATGGTGGGAGGAGTGCAGAACTAGGGGTCATCATTTGAGGATAAGGGGTAAACCTTTTAGAACTGAGGTGAGGAGAAATTTCTTCACCCAGAGAGTGGTGAATCTGTGAAATTCTCTACCACAGAAAGTAATTGAGGCCAAAATGTTCCATGATTTGAAGAAGGAATTCGATACAGGTCTTGGGGCTAAAGGATTCAAGGGATATGGTGGGGGGAGGGGAAAGGTGGGATCAGGGTATTGAATTTGATGATCAGCCATGATGAAAGATGGAGCAGGCTCGAAGGGCCAAATGTCCGTCTCCTGTTTCTATTTTCTATATCTGTGAGTTGAGGCAGAAGATTATTGTCACTTGTATTAATGTACAGTGAACAGTATTGTTTCTTGCAGACTATACAGACAAAGCATACCATTCATAGAGAAGGAAATAAGAGAGTGCAGAATGTAGTGTTACAGCCATAGCTAGGGTGTAGAGAAAGATCAACTTAATGCGAGGTAGATCCATTCAAGGGTTTGATGGCAGCAGGGAAGAAGCTGTTCTTGAGTACGTGACCTCAGACTTTTGTATCTTTTCCTGATGGAAGAGAGTATGTCTGGGGTACTTAATTATGCTAGCTACTTTGCCGAGGCAGCGGGAAGGGTAGACAGAGTCAATGGATGGGAGGTTAGTTTGTATAGAGAGGCAGACTGGGCTCGAGGGGCCAAATGGCCTCCTGCTTCTCATCTTCTGAAGTTAATCAGAGGTTGATGAATGAGCAGAAGTAAACTTAGCAGTTCCGGTAATTATAGCTGTAGCTTATTAAACATCCTGAATAATCACGTGCACGTTTGGAGGGCCTTTGAATTTGGATCTGTCATCTAGTGCCTTTGCATTGTGTACAGTACAAACTGGAGCTCTGGAGGTGGACATTTATCAATAGCTTGGGTTGGACTATTGTAATTCATAATAGCCTTCTGTGCTTTGCCAACTTTAAGGGCATTCAAATGGTCAGTGGATAGGCATATGGATAATATTGGAATAGAACATAGAACATAGAATATTACAGCGCAGAACAAGCCCTTCGGCCCACGATGTTGCGCCGACCAGTTACAAAACAATGACCCACTAGCCTAAACCAATCCCTTTTCATCCATAAACCTATCCACAAATCTCTTAAACGCCCCCAAACTAGGCGCATTTACAACTGCAGCTGGCAGGGCATTCCAGTCCCTCACCACCCTCTGGGTAAAGAACCTACCCCTGACATCTGTCCTATAACTACCCCGCCTTAATTTAAAGTCGTGCCCCCTCGTGCTAGCTTTCTCCATCCTAGGAAAAAGGCTATAACTATCTACCCTGTCTAAACCTCTAATCATCTTATATGTTTCAATGAGATCCCCTCTTAGCCGCCTTCTTTCCAGCGAAAACAACCCCAAATCTCTCAGTCTCTCCTCATAGGACCTCCCCTCCATACCAGGCAACATCCTGGTAAACCTCCTCTGCACCCTCTCCAAAGCCTCTACGTCCTTCCTGTAATGTGGGGACCAGAACTGCACACAGTACTCCAAGTGTGGCCGCACCAGAGATGTATACAGTTGCATCATGACGCTGCGACTCCTAAATTCAATCCCCCTACCAATAAACGCCAAGACACCGTATGCCTTCTTAACAACAATAGTTTAGGTTAGAGGATCATTAGATTGGTTCCACTGGTCGGCGCAACATCGAGAGCTGAAGGGCCTGTACTGCGCTGGAATGTTCTATGTAATGTTCTATGTTCTAATATCCACTACTCCGAAGGAAGCTTTCAAACATCGATCTCTCTCTACCCTTACTAAAAAGGATTCTCTTCAACACATTCCTTCAGTCTGAAAGAGTTATTACTTATGTTAGCTGGATTCAGCACTGCTCCTGAGGTGGTAGACTTGGCCAAAGAGAATCACAGCTAACCAGGTTCATTAGCAAGTCTGGTCTTATCTCTCCTGGCCATCTGCAGACTCAATCAGATTCTATCAGAAACACCTTTCTAAAAATTAAAATCCCAACACTGCATTGACCACTGAAATAATGGAGATTTGATGTGACCAAATACAATTGAAAGTCAAAACAAGATACTGAGCACCGTGCAGTGAACATCTCAGATCAGGTATACAACTCTTTCTGAATTAATTTCCACAGCTGGTCAATAGATTTATTTGACCTATGAATATGATAGCAGGTAGCATAGGTCAGCTAACCACCAACACAGGGATAGAGTTCCTCAACTTATCTACTTTGAATGCACCGTCTAGTTATGTTTAGCTGGATGGACTAATCAATAAAATAGTTTCCTACAATTGAACCTCACCGCATGGACACAACTTTCATAGAATCCCTACATGCAGAAGGAGGCCATTTGGCCCATCAAATCTGCCTTGACTCTCTGAAAGAGCATCTTACCCAGGCGCTATCCTATGCATTTACCCCACTAATCTCCCTAACCTACACATCTTGGGACATTAAGGGCAATTTTTGCATGGCCAATCAACCTAACCTGCACATCTTTGGAGGGTGGGAGGAAACCCATGCAGACACGGGGAGAATGGGCCCTCTCCACACTGACAGTCACCCAAGACCAGAGTTGAACTTGGAATCCCGGAACTGTGAGGCAGCAGCGCCAACCACTGTGCCACTTATGTCAACAGTTAGTTGATATTTGAACTGTCCAATCACTAAAAATTTGAAAAAATCATCCTGAATAAGGATAGAGCTTGTCATTCATAGAACCCTACAGTGCAGAAACAGGCCCTTTGGCCCATTGAGTCTGCACCGAACACAATCCCACCCAGACCCTATCCCCATATCCCTACACATTTTACCTGCTAATCCCTCTAACCTACAAATCCCAGGACACTAAGGGGCAATTTTAGCATAGCCAATGAACCTAACCCGCACATCTTTGGACTGTGGGAGGAAACCGGAGCACCCGGAGAAAACCCACGCAGACACGAGGAGAATGTGCAAACTCCACACAGGCGGTGACCCGAGCCGGGAATCGAACCCAGGACCCTGGAGCTGTGAAGCAGCAGTGCTAACCACTGTGCTACCGTGCCGCCCATGTCATAGCAAGCTTGTTGGAATTGCAATGTTATTGTTCAACTTGGTTGAACACATAACATAGAGTGGACTGCATAAATTAAAATGTGCAATTATTACATTCGTTGTTTGGTCGTACAGATTTTGAATGTTGTCCAAAGAAAAAGGACATCAATGCTTTTCATCTTACATTCATCGGGTTACTTCGCTACTGCAGAGAATACCAATGTAAAGGGAAGACAACTATTTATACTGTATGAGAAGACAATGCCGATTGGTTGGCAAGTGGACTCTGATTAACAGAGATGTTGACATGGAGAATGCACCAGTTGATGGTGACTGACAGTTAACTGCCAAGCATTGTTTGTATCTTAAACCATTCAGCTTGACTCTGATTGGTCAAGGCATTGCCCAGCAACCTGAGAATGGTTGTCACTTATGATGTTCAGCTGGAACAGGCACAATGTGTGGACATGATAACTAACAGCCATCCCCTAACTTATTCCTCATACAGGGCAGAAGGAGATCATCCTTTCCATCGAATCATGTGTGTGGACAAAGGTAGAAGAGGGCGCCCACAAAGTTAAAATGGCGGCACGGGCTCGCTGGCCGAAGGGCCTGTTTCCCGTGCTGTGTTGTTCTTTGTTCAACTCATTTACCAGCTCTACAATAAAACCCATTTCTCTGCTGTTTTCTCACGGGCAAACTAAGGAGTATTTGTTAGTTTAATGGTGTTCCTTTAAAGCATTAATATGACAAATGTGATCGAGTAATTGTACACCCAGTGGTGATGTTGGATAGTCAGCCAGTATGTAATGGGGAGGCAGTGGTGTCATGTTATTATTACTAGATCAGTAATTCAGAGACTCAGAGTAATGCTCTGGGGTCCCAACTTCAAATCCCACCACGGCAGATGGTGAAATTTGAATTCAATAAACATAAGAACATAAGAAATAGGAGCAGGAGTAGGCCATCTAGCCCTTCGAGCCTGCCCCGCCATTCAATAAGATCATGGCTGATCTGTCGTGGCTCAGTTCCACCTTCCCGCCCTCTCCCCATAACCCTTAATCCCCTCTCTTATCAAAAACCCATCAACCCGCTTCTTAAAAATATTTAGCAAGGCAGCCTCCACCACTTCAACGGGCAGAGAATTCCAGAGATTCACCACCCTTTGAGTGAAGAAGTTCCTCCTCAACTCCGTTCTAAACCGTACCCCCTTTATCTTGAGGCTGTGCCCCCTAGTCCTACTGTCTTTTTTGAGCGGGAAGAGTCTCTCCACCTCTATCCTATCCATCCCATTCATCATCTTATACGTCTCAATGAGATCCCCCCTCATTCTTCCAAACTCTAACAAGTACAAGCCCAGTTTATTCAGCCTCTCCTCATAGCTCAACCCCCTCAACTCCGGTATCAGCCTAGTATACCTCCTCTGCACTCCCTCCAAGGCCAAAATATCCTTGCGCAGGTGCGGCGCCCAAAACTGCACACAGTACTCCAGCTGCGGCCTCACCAATGCCCTATACAGCTGCAGCAAGACCTCCCTACTTTTATATTCAATCCCCCTCGCTATGAAGGCCAGCATCCCATTCGCCTTCCTGACCACCTGCTGCACCATCTGAAATGAAAAGTCGAATGGTGACCATGAAACCGTTACCCGATTGTAGTAAAAATCCACCTGCTTTCTTTCAAGGAAAGAAATCTGCCTTCTATACCCGGTCTGGCCTACATGTGACTCCAGAACCACAGCAATGTGTTTGACTTTTAAATGTCCTCTGAAATGTCATAGGAAGCCACTCTAGTTAAGAGTGACTAGGGGGTGGACAATAGGTGCTGATCCAACCAGCAATGCTCACATCCCTGAGGAATAAACAAAGGTAGGAATACACAGCATAGGAAATTGATTGTGCTGTTGTACATTAAATAGGCTTAACCTTCATCACCTGAGATACATTTCCTTTCCTGAGGCTCTGGCTCGTTTGATGATGGCTGAATGACGGACACAGGGAGGTAGATTGTTCACTCATTCTTTGAAGAACCGTTACGATTTTTGCTACTTGCTTACAGCTTGGATATCTGTTTTTTTCTCTTTCCCCTTTGCTTGTTTTGTGGAGGTGCAAGTTGACAGGAGTGTGAACATCATCTGGAGCGACTCCCTTTTCTGAGTATGAATTGATCCAATTTCAAAGTTGAAGTTGGTTTTCAGCCTCGTTCTCATTCGTGTTTTTATCTGCCATAAACCCGACATATAGAACATAGAACATTACAGCGCAGAACAGGCCCTTCGGCCCACGATGTTGCGCCGACCAGTTACAAAACAATGACCCACTAGCCTATACCAATCCCTTTTCGTCCATAAACCTATCCACGGATCTCTTAAACGCCCCCAAACTAGGCACATTTACAACTGCAGCAGGCAGGGCATTCCAGTCCCTCACCACCCTCTGGGTAAAGAACCTACCCCTGACATCAGTCCTGTAGCTACCCCCCCTTAATTTGAAGCCATGCCCCCTCGTGCTAGCTTTCTCCATCAGAGGAAAAAGGCTATCACTATCCACCCTATCTAAACCTCTAATCATCTTATATGTTTCAATAAGATCCCCTCTTAGCCGCTCATATGGTATGTTACAACACTGACAATGGCAATCGTTTCCTTCAACTGTCCAACATCACTATACTTGGAAAAGCTCAGCAGGTCTGACAGTATCTGTGGAGAGAGAATAGAGCCAACGTTTTCGAGTCTGGATGATCCTTTGTCAGAGCTTCCAGACTCGAAACTTTGGCTCTACTCCCTCCCGCAGATGCTGGCAGACGTGCTGAGATTTTCCAGCGTTTTCTGTTCTTGTTTCAGATTGAATTTGTTGCACAGGTGTGCAGGCGAAGGTGGCGCAACTGAAATAGCTTAAGTGGATTTCAGCAAAGCCTTTGACAAGGTCCCACACGGGGGACTTACAAAGAAGGAAAACGCACATGGAATAATTTGATAAAGTGGATTCAAAATCGGCTCAGTTGTGGGAGACAGAAGGTGATGACAGAAGGCTGTTTTAGTGACTGGAAGCTAGTGTCCAGTGATGTGCCACAGGGATCTGTGCTGGGTCCCCTATTATTCATCATTTTATATAAACAACATTGATGACTATGTGCGGGATGGCGGGGGGTAGGATTAGTAAGTTTGTAGGCGACATAAAGATTAGATGGATGGTTAACATTGAGGTGGAGTGCCTTGGGCTACAAGGAGATATAGATGGAATTCTTCCCGCTTAGAAAGGACAGCAGGACTAGGCGGCACAGCCTCAAGATGAGGGGAGGGGGCAGTTTAGATCAGAGTTGAGGAGGAACTTCTTCACTCAAAGGGTAGTGAATCTCTGGAATTCTCTGCCCGTTGAAGTGGTGGAGGCTGCCTCGTTAAATATATTTAAGTCACGGGTAGATAGGTTTCTGATAGACAGGGGAATTAAGGGGAGAAAGTGGGAAAGTGGAACTGATCCACTTCAGATCAGCCATGATCTTATTGAATGGCGGGGCAGGCTCGAAGGGCTAGATGGCCGACTCCTGCTCTTATTTCTTATGTTATGAATGATCAAATGGGCAGATAAGTAGCAGATGGAATTTAACCCTGAAAAGTGGGAGGTGATAGACTTTGAAAGGAGCAACTTGACGAGAAAGTATTCAACGAATGGCATGACGCCAGCAAGTTCTGTGGAACAAAGTGAAGCAGGTGTGTTAGTCTATAGAATTCTGAAGGCAGAAGGACATGTTAGTAGGGTGGGGAGTAAGACACATGGGACACTTGCCTTTATCAGTCGAGGCATAGATTACAAAAGTAGGGAAGTCATGTTGGAGTAGGGTAGAACTTTGGTGAGGCCACCGCTGGAGCACTGTGTGCAGTTCTGGTCACCACACTATAGGAAGGATGTGATTGCACTGCAGGGGGTGCAGAGGAGGTTCACCAGGATGCTGCCTGGGATGGAACATTTAATTATGAAAAGAGGTTGGGGAGGCTAAGGATATCTTTATTGGAGCACTGAATACTGAGGAGCGACCTGATAGAGATGTAAAAGATTATGAACAGAAAGAATAGAGAGCAGCTGTTCCCCTTAGTCAGTCACAAAAGGGACACAGGTTCAAAGAACAGTACAGCACAGGAAACCCTAACCCTAACCCTTCGGCCCTCCAAGCCTGCGCCGCTCATTGGTCCAACTAGACCATTCTTTTGTATCCCTCCATTCCCAGTCTATTCACGCGTCAGTACAGACTCGATGGGCCGAAGGCCCTCCGCCGCACTCTACAATTCTACGATTCCAACATTGGCAGAAAGAATGGTGCATCTGCCTGACAAATCTTTCCATCAATATATATGGCCTTCCATTTGGAAAATAACAATTGCATTACGCTGTGGGGCAGGCCCTGGATCAGATCCAAAGTGAACAAGAACCAATTCTGACACCCCTAAATTCCAATCTGACTAAAACAACAAGAGAGTTGTAAGTTGCGCCGTGCATCCAGGGACACAGAGGGAATGAAACTGGTTTTGCGTGTAACACCAAACAGGGTCGTAATCAGAAGCCACCTGATTTTTTTTCACTGCGCCTGTTTTTATTCTCCATTGGCTTGGAAACTATGGCTAATATTTCAACTTCTAACCAAGTAAAGGCGATAGGGAGGCTGGGAAATGATCATTCTGAGAGGTAAATGAGAGGTTGATGGTAAATATTCATCATGGAGTTCGGTTACGAGTGGTGTGCCTCAGGGATCTGTTTTGAGGCCACTGCTGTTTGTAATCTTTATTAATGATCTGGATGAGGGTATAGTTGGGTGGATTAGTAAATTTGCTGATGACACCAAAGTCGGAGGTGTGGTAGATAGTGAGGAAGGGTGTCATAGTCTGCAGGGAGACTTAGATAGGTTGCAGAGCTGGGCTGAGAGGTGGCGGATGGAGTTTAATGTGGAGAAGTGTGAGATAATTCACTTCGGTAGGAATAACAGATGTGTTGAGTATAGGGCTAACGGGAGGACTTTGAATAGTGTGGATGAACAGAGGGATCTAGGTGTATGTGTACATAGATCCCTGAAAGTTGGGAATCAAGTAGATAAGGTTGTTAAGAAGGCGTACGGTGTCTTGGCGTTTATTGGTAGGGGGATTGAATTTAAGAGTCGCAGCGTCATGTTGCAACTGTACACAACTCTGGTACGGCTGCACTTGGAGTACTGTGTGCAGTTCTGGTCCCCACATTACAGGAAAGATGTGGAGGCTTTGGAGAGGGTGCAGAGGAGGTTTACTAGGATGTTGCCTGGAATGGTGGGGAGTCCTATGAGGAGAGACTAAGGGATTTGGGGTTGTTTTCGTTAGAAAGAAGGCGGCTAAGAGGGGATCTTATTGAAACATATAAGATGATTAGAGGTTTAGATAGGGTGGACAGTGATAGCCTTTTTCCTCGGATGGAGAAAGCTAGCACGAGGGGGCATGGCTTTAAATTAAGGGGGGGTAGCTACAGGACGGATGTCAGGGGTAGGTTCTTTACCCAGAGGGTGGTGAGGGACTGGAATGCCCTGCCAGCTGCAGTTGTAAATGCACCTAGTTTGGGGGCGTTTAAGAGATCTGTGGATAGGTTTATGGACGAAAAGGGATTGGTTTAGGTTAGTGGGTCATTGTTTTGTAACTGGTCGGCGCAACATCGTGGGCCGAAGGGCCTGTTCTGCGCTGTAATGTTCTATGTTCTATGTTTCGTCAAAAACAAACCAGGTAGAGTGGAAATTAGCCGCTGACTCACTGGTAACCTGTTCCATCTGCTGTAATATTAGTCCCACGGGGGTCAGGTCTGTCTTCACTTTTGAAAGTAGGGCTAGCTGTCCTTCTCCAGCAGTTTTAGCGAAGTTGCAATCGGCTTTTGTTCTGCACAGTTGCACAAATTACTATTTGGTTAAAAGACCCCTGTGAAGCACCTCAGAATGTTGTGCCCTATTAAAGGTACCATGTAAATGCATATGTAAATGCTTGTTAAAAGACAAAAGCCTGGCCAATCGTGCTGAACCTGTCACAACAAGATGTGATTAGCCCATCTCCAGCAGCTCTGCACCACTTAACCAGTGTTTTTCAGTTGAAGCGCACACAAGATGATTGAGAGTTCATGTTGTGTAAAGTCATATATTTAAAATGCAAGATTTTCTTCCCCCAAGAGGGAAAACAAAATCATCATTCTGTGAATACATCGGTATGAAGTGCTGAACTCTCAGCATCTATAAAGAATGGTCATAAAAGTTGAATCTTGCAATGTTAAAACTGTAGAAGACCATATAAATGGTGATAGTTCTGAAAGACAATAAGTGCTAGCTGCGTTGGCCCTCGGTCTGATATTATGGTCACCTCACCATGCAGACGATAGTCTGGTACGTGTATTCTGTTTTATTCTTTCACAGATTGTAGGCATTACTGGGCCAGGCCAGCAATTATTGGCCACCCCTAAGTGCGCTTGAGAAGTTATAGAAGTTATAGAACCCTACAGTGCAGAAACAGGCCCTTCGGCCCATCGAGTCTGCACCGAACACAATCCCACCCAGACCCTATCCCAATATCCCTACACATTTTACCTGCTAATCCCTCTAACCTACACATCCCAGGACACTAAGGGGCAATTTTTAGCATAGCCAATGAACCTAACCCGCACATCTTTGGACTGTGGGAGGAAACCGGAGCACCCGGAGGAAACCCACGCAGACATGAGGAGAATGTGCAAACTCCGCACAGGCAGTGACCCGAGCCGGGAATCGAACCCAGGACCCTAGAGCTGTGAAGCAGCAGTGCTAACCCACTGTGCTACCGTGCCGCCCTAAAGTTTATTATGAAATTAGCCTAGACTCTAACTGTTTTTGATGTTGGCATGAGGATGAATGTAAGTTATTTCATTCCCAGTATGACTCGATTGACCCAGTAGGGAGCTTTTATTAAAATAAACTACATTTAATAATACTATTAAAATATAACAATATAAATTAGGATAATGTTTACCAATGGAAATACTTAAATATAACAAGGTATAATTTTTAACAGCTATTTACCTCTACAGTTCCAATTTAAGCAATCCCCACAGTTGTACATCTTTCTTCAGAATCAGTTAGCATAAAAACAGATATGTTCATGTGCTCTGTTTCCAACCTTTTAACTCCTCTGGACAGATACAGAAAGACTCCTGTCATCTGACTCCCATACAGCAGCCTGCAGAAAGAGACCTATTTCCTGGCAGAATCCCAGTCTCCAAACCCAGAGAGAGACACAGACACAAAGGGAGTTATATCTCTCTAAAGAACCCAAGCAGCAACTGACTTGATGGATGGAATTTTGTCACCCCGTCTGCCGTGGAAATCGGAGCGTGTGAGGTGGTCCACTTTGGTAGGAATAATGGTAGGAAGGACTATTACTTACGTGGCAAAAAACTGCAGCAGGCGACGGTGCAGAGGGACCTGGGGGTCCTTGTGCGTGAGTCGCAAAAACCTAGCTTGCAGGTGCAGCAGGTGGTCAGGAAGGCGAATGGGATGCTGGCCTTTATAGCGAGGGGGATTGAATATAAAAGTAGGGAGGTCTTGCTGCAGCTGTATAGGGCATTGGTGAGGCCGCAGCTGGAGTACTGTGTGCAGTTTTGGTTGCCGCACTTACGCAAGGATATTTTGGCCCTGGAGGGAGTGCAGAGGAGGTTTACTAGGCTGATACTGGAGTTGAGGGGGTTGAGCTATGAGGAGAGGCTGAATAAACTAGGCTTGTACTCGTTAGAGTTTAGAAGAATGAGGGGAGATCTCATTGAGACGTATAAGATGATGAATGGGATGGATAGGATAGAGGTGGAGAGACTCTTCCCGCTCAGAAAGGATAGTAGGACTAGGGGGCACAGCCTCAAGATAAAGGGGGGGGGGGTGGTTTAGAACGGAGTTGAGAAGGAACTTCTTCACTCAAAGGGTGGTGAATCTCTGGAATTCTCTGCCCGTTGAGGTGGTGGAGACTGCCTCGCTAAATATTTTTAAGACGCGGGTTGATGGGTTTTTGATAAGAGAGGGGATTAAGGGTTATGGGGAGAGGGCGGGAATGTGGAACTGAGCCACGACAGATCAGCCATGATCTTATTGAATGGCGGGGCAGGCTCGAAAGGCTAGATGGCCTACTCCTGCTCCTATTTCTTATGTTCTTATGTTCTTATGTAGTCCATGAAAAGGTCCACTGATCTCGGGCAGGATTTTCCAATTTCAGGGTGAGTGAAAAATCCCACCTGATTTCTCTGTCTAGTCCCACCCAATCAAATTATTTTTCTTGTCAAACAACCTAATCAAGCCCGACTCTGAAAAGCCCCCAAGGGAAGAAAACATTAAAATAACAAGACTGCGTTCATCCAGATTAAAACAAACTCTTTAGCAATTGAGATCAATTACGCTTCTGCCATTTTGAAAAGGACTGTCAGTTACAGACAAAGAAGGACTGAGAGTAAAACAAAATCCTGCAGAAGAAACATCACAAATACTTTGTTAAAGGCACATGTCCCATTTCCACTGTAAGTGCTTGATCGGGAGCTGAGTGACCCTGCTGGAACCCCAGCTCCGTGTCGATGAGCAGGTTATTTCTGAATAAGTGCTGCTTCATAGTGCGATGGGAAACCCCTTCCATCACTTTACTGATGATCGAGAGTCAACTGATTGGGCAGTAACTGGCCAGGTTGAATTTGTCCTGCTTTTTGTGGGCAGAACATACCTGGGCAATTTTCCACATTGTTGGACAGGTGCCAGTGTTGTAACTGGAAGGGCTTGTCTTGGGCATGACACGTTATGGAGCTTCAGGTCTTCAGCACTATCACTGGAATGTTGTCAGGACTCATTGCCTTTGCAGTGTGAGTGTCTTCAGCCATTTCTGATATATTTGGAGTGAATTGAATTGGCTGCAGACTCTGAGATGGATCTTCCAAAATAAATCATCCACTTGCTGAAGTTTGGCTGAAGTTTGCTGCAAATACTCCAGCCTTAACTTTTGCACTGATGTGCTGGGCTCCTCCATCTTTGAGGATGGCGATATTCGTAGGATCCCCTCATCCAGTGAGTTGTTTAACTGTCCACTACCATTCATGTGGCTAGATGTGGCAGGATTGCAGAGCTGAGGTCGGGATCATTGATTGTAGAATCACTTCACCCTGGCTATCGCATGCTGTTTAGAACATAGAACATAGAACATTACAGCACAAACAGGCCCTTCGGCCCTCGAGTTGCGCCGATCACATCAACCCCACCAATCTATAGACCTATCTATAACCCCCAATCCCATTAAACCCCATATACTCATCCAGAAGTCTTTTAAAAGACCCCAGCGAGTTCGCCTCCACCACCGATGACGGCAGCCGATTCCATTCACTCACCACCCTCTGAGTGAAAAACTTACCCCTAACATCACCTCTGTACTTCCCTCCCCGCACCTTAAATCTGTGTCCTCTCGTAGCGACCATTTCAACCCGGGGAAATAGCCTCTGAGAGTCCACCCTATCTATTCCTCTCAACATTTTATAAACTTCTATCAGGTCGCCTCTCAACCTTCGCCTCTCTAGGGAAAAGAGTCCCAGCTCCCTCAACCTATCTTCATAAGGCATGCCTCCCAGTCCAGGCAACATCCTTGTAAATCTCCTCTGCACCCTCTCAATAGCTTCTACGTCTTTCCTGTAGTGAGGCGACCAGAACTGCGCACAGTACTCCAAATGAGGCCTGACAAAGGTCCTGTAAAGTTGCAGCATTACCTCCCGACTCCTAAACTCAATCCCTCGATTAATGAAGGCCAGTACACCATACGCCTTCTTGACCACCTCCTCCACCTGCGAGGCCGATTTAAGAGTCCTGTGGACCCGGACCCCGAGATCCTTCTGCTCTTCAACGCTACTAAGACTCCTGCCCTTGATAGTGTACTCGTTCATCCCGTTGGTTCTGCCGAAACACAAGTTTGACACACAAGAAGTCTTGTGTTGTATGTAGCTTTGGTATGTTGGCACCACAGTCACGAGTTCTGCCCCTGCCATGTCCCACTGCACAATTCATTGAACTAGGGTTGATCCCATAGCTTAATGACAATGTTAAAGTGGGGGATATGCTGCACCATGAGATTGTGGTATCGTACATTCCTGCTGATAGCCCACAGTGCCTCCTGGACGCCCAATACTGTGTTGTTTTATCTGTTTCAAAGCTTATCCCATTTAGCACGGTGGTAGTGCCACACTATATGATGGAAGGTATCCCCAGTGTCAAGACAGGACTTCAATCTCCTCAAGGACCACCCAGTGGTCATTCCTACTGTAATGAACAGAATGGAGGCTCACTCTGAGGGTGGTGGGTGAGTGGAATCGGCTGCCGTCGGGGGTGGTGGAGGCGAACTCGCTGGGGTCTTTTAAAAGACTTCTGGATGAGTGCATGGGATTTAGTGGGATTGGGAGTTATAGATAGTCCTATGGCCTGGTAGGTATGGATGTGATCGGTGCAACTTGTGGGCCAAAGGGCCAGTTTGGGCTGTAGTGTTCTATGTTCTCAAATGTGTCTGCGAGAGAGAGAGAGAGAGAGATTGATGAGGGTGAAATCATGTCGGGTGAGGAACTTCTTCACTCAAAGGGTGGTGAATCTCTGGAATTCTCTGCCCGTTGAAGTGGTGGAGGCTGCCTCGCTGAATATATTTAAGAAACGGGTTGATGGGTTTTTGATAAGAGAGGGGATTAAGGGTTATGGGGAGAGGGCGGGAAGGTGGAACTGAGTCACGACAGATCAGCCATGATCTTATTGAATGGCGGGGCAGGCTCGAAGGGCCAGATGGCCTACTCCTGCTCCTATTTCTTATGTTCTTATGTTCTTTCCTTCTCGTTCTCTCCCCACCTGCCACAGACAAGTTCGCGCGCAGCCAATTTGGTCAGCAGTAGTGTCATGAAACCACTCTTGGTTATCTGACCATTTAGAATGCAGCCTGGTGTGTGTGTGTGTGGTCATCTGACCGTGTAGATTATACCCTGCAGTGTATAGTTGTCTGGCTATGTTACCCTCATTCTAAGATTTGTGGCCATGAGACCATAGAGACTATATCCTGGTGGGTGTGATTAGCTGGTGATATAGAGCCTGATGTGTGAGAATCCCTGCATGTAAACTAGAGTCATTCCTGACAATCCAATTTGCCGCTGTCAAATCTTTTGCCCACAGCATTGCGTGACTCATTGAATCATTTATTTGGCTAAAAAATAAAAATAGACGATATACTGTTAAGAAGCTTAGGAAAGTACAGTTGCCTGACCAAATTCCCATAGTGGAGTATATAAACCATCCATCTGTTTTTGTTAAATTGTTGTGGGACATGGGCATTACTGGCTGGCTCGCATTCACTATCCATCTTTAGCTGTCCTTGAGGAGGGGATCAGAAGGATCTTGGAATCCGGGTCCATAGGACTCTTAAATCGGCCTCGCAGGTGGAGGAGGTGGTCAAGAAGGCGTATGGTGTACTGGCCTTCATTAATCGAGGGATTGAGTTTAGGAATTGGGAGATAATGTTGCAGCTTTATAAGACCCTGGTCAGACCTCTCTAGGAGTACTGTGCTCAGTTCTCGTCGCCTCATTACAGGAAGGGTGTGGAAGCTATTGAGAGGGTGCAGAGGAGATTTGCAAGGATGTTCCCTGGATTGGGTGGCATGCCTTATGAGGATAGGTTGAGGGAGCTCAGTCATTTCTCCTTAGAGAGATGAAGGATGAGGGGTGACCTAATGGAGGTGTATAATATGTTGAGAGGTATAGATAGGGTGGATTCTCGGAGGCTATTTCCCAGGGCTGAAATGGTCGCTACGAGAGGACACAGGTTTAAGGTGCTGGGGAGCAGGTACAGAGGAGATGTCAGGGGTAAGTTTTTCACTCAGATGGTGGTGAGTGAGTGGAATCGGCTGCCGTCGGTGGTGGTGGAGGCAAATTCGATAGGGTCTTTTAAGAGACTTCTGGATGTGTACATGGGACATAATAGGGTTATGGGTAAGCCTAGTAGGATATGGATATCATCGGCACAATTGTGGGCTAAGGGCCTGTTTGTGCTGTATTTTTTCTGTGTTCTATGTTCTTGAATCACTGCAGTTATGAGTTGGTGTTAAAACATGTGTTAAAACTCCATTACAGCAGTTGATGGAATTTGAATTAAGTCAATAAAATCAGGAACAGAAAGCAAGTCTCAGTAATGGTGACCATGAAACTATCATTGATTGTTGTAAAAACCCACCTGGTTCACCAGAGGGAACTTTAGGGAAGGAAATCTGCCCCCCCTACTTGGTCTGGCCTACCTGTGGCTACACAGCAGTTGTGGCCAACTTGTATCTGGTGGGCCGTAAGCAGCCTATCAGGTTTCTGACTGTGATCCGTGAGCCGTTTTTAGTAGAGCGAGAGCACAGAGCTTGAGAGAGAGAGAGAGAGAGAGAGAGAGCAAAGCCAGGAGAACAAAAGAACACGAGAAAAAATGCGAGCAGAGCCTGGAGAGAAAAGGGCGTGAGAAAGACCGAGAATGGAGTGATTGGCGGGTGAATATTATATTTGTTTCCCTCATGTGTCTTTAAATACTTTTACAATTGATTGGTACCTGAAAAGGTTGGCATAGTTTTTACAACAGCAGTTGGGAGCAGGAGAGTTTATCAATAAATAAAGGTAAATAAATAAAAGCAAAATAAATATGTAAAGCACATATCTGCGTAGTTAAGAAATATATAATGTTTAGTTGTAGCTTTGACAAGCGCAGTAGATTGGAACATGCGCAATATTTCTCCCATTTGAAGTTGATGATGGTTCTATTAATATGGATGATTTCGCATCTTCTGTAGCTCGTTATGAAATATTCCATGTGCATAAAAAGCATTTTTTCTTATTCATGTGATCATCTTTAGTGAACATGCCCACCATTCATTCCATTCATAGATACGCAGGGTAGAATAGGTGCAGGGTGATGTGGCGGCGCGGGCTCGTTGGGCCGAAGGGCCTGTTTCCCGTGCTGGGTTGTTCTTTGTTCTTTATCACTGTTGCGCCCTGCGGAGGGTCACTTGTATAACCCAATCACTCACTTGTCTAGGATGCCATCTCTGCTCTATTCCCACAGCAATGTGGTTCACTCTTGCTACCGCCCAAATTGGCCTAACAAGATATTCAGTTCAAGGGTGGTTGAAGGCAATGCCCACATCCCATGAAAGAACCAGCAAAATGTCTTGTAAATACACATAAATATGATCACTTTGAGTCACGTTGCTGCCCTTCTATTACATGTACATATATCGCAATTTCCACTCATCTCTTGTATGAGTTTAGTATGTTCGTATCCTTTGTAGGATTTTTAACCCATAATAATAGGTGGTGGCACACTGGTTAGCACTGCTGCCTCACGGCGCCAGGGATCTGGGTTCAGTTTGGGCCTTGGGTCACTGTCTGCGCAGAGTTTGCACATTCTCCCCATGTCTGTGTGGGTTTCTTCCAGCTGCTTTGGTTTCCTCCCACACTCCAAAGATGTGCAGGTTAGGTTGATTGGCATTGGTAAATTGACCCGTGGTATCAGGCTAAATACATGGGATTATGGGGATAAGGCCTGGGTAGGATTGTTCTCAGTGTAGGCTCGACGGGCCAAATGGCCTCCTTCTGCACTGTAGGGATTCTGTGGCATGATGGATGGGCAAACTGTTGAAAACTATAAGCCATTTTTCTTTTAAAATCCCACCCTATTCCTACACTTATTTAACTTCATGATTAGAAATGTTAACCCTTATTAAGGGGTTAGAATAATGTCTCACTCATGAAAATTGAAAATCTAATTTCCCAAAGCCAAGTGCATTATTGTGTTCAATATCTAATTTCATCTGAATCTTTTCATAGATAGTTTACTTGACAGGAAGGATATTTCACTGGTTAATGCATCTGTGCTGAAAAAAAATCATAGAACCATAGAAACTCTACAGTGCAAAAGGAGGCCATTTAGTCCATCTGCACTACCCACAATCCATTTAGTCCATCTGCACTACCCACTACCCAGGCCCTATCCCCCATCCCCCACATATTTACCCTATTAACCCCTCTAACTTACATATCCCGGGACATTAAGGGGCAATTTAGCATGGCCAATGCACCTAACCCACACATCTTTAGATTCTGGGGGGGAAAACTGGAGCACCCAGACGAAACCCACGCAGACACGGGTAGAACATGCAAACTCCACACAGACAGTGACCCAAGCCAGGAATTGAACCTGAGTTCCTGGTGCTCTGAGGCAGCAGTGCTAACCGCTGTGATACCCCAGTATGATGTACCCCGGCTATTTTACACCGAATCATCAGTCTCTATCAGTGATCTTAACATGTTCTCATCCCCAAACCTGATTTAAATAGAACTTTTATATTCTGTCACCTGATTTCAGTCTTTACCATTTAGAGAACCCAGGTAGCCCTTTCTCTGGCTCACTCCACATACTGTGCACCCCTTGTCTAACACAGCTCAATTGAACGAGTCCATAACTGGAACACCCATTATTGAACTAAAGCTTCTGGTCGCCAGTGCAATTTCTTCGAAATGATCCACGTCATCTTCCCCTTTTGGGTCATTTGTTATTTCAAAACCCCAGTTATTTTGCTCAGAATGATTCACTGCATCGTGAGACTTTGGGTCACATCTTCAGCCCCGGTTTAACGTTCCTGGGATTCACTCTCTTGCCATAGATAAACAAACAAAGAACAACCCAGCACGGGAAACAGGCCCTTCGGCCCAACGAGCCCGCGCCGCCCTACACCTATTCTACCCTGCATGTCTATGAATAGAACCCCCCACTTAGCCAGATTCAGGGGAGAATAGTGTCAATTTGGTAAAACCAATCAGCCTAAGAGCACATCTTTGGGGTGTGGGAGGAAACCGGAGCACCCGGAGGAAACCCACGCAACCACAGGGAGAATGCGCAAACTCCCACAGACACAGGCCCAAATCCATGTGCCTGCACAGCCAGCAGTGCTAGTCACTGAGCTGTTGCGGCGCCCATCTACCGGTCCAGGATCAAGCACACACACCGACACGAAGTACTAGGCCACTCCTGGAACTTCCAAGAGTAGCCCAGGCACGACCCGCCGTGTGAATGCCCCTCGTTTGACAACGAGGTGGACCTCCACCTGCGGAATAAAAAGACAAAAACGTTAATCACAAGCCTGCCTTTCCGGTGTCTCCCGAGGTTCTAACCCTTATTTAATAACCCCTACCATAACCCTCCATCCTCGTTTCACTCATGTGTCTATCTAACTGAACCTTAAACGAGTCCAATGTTCCCCGCCTCCACCACCCTACTCGGTAGCGCGTTCCAGACCCCCACAACTCTCTGCGTAAAGAACCTTCCTCTCATATCCAAATTATATCTCTCCCCCCTCACCCTTAAATCATGTCGTCTTGTATTTGTAACCAATCTAGGGAGCAGTCTCTCACTATTGACTCTGTCTATTCCCTTCAGTATCTTATATACGTCTATCATGTCCCCCCTCAATCTCCGTCTTTCCAAGGAGAACAGTCCCAGTTTCTCCAACCTTTCCTCGTACCCCAGCCCCTCCATGCCAGGCAACATCCTGGTAAACCTCCTCTGCACCCTTTCCAGAGACTCCACATCCTTCCGGTAGTAAGGTGACCAGAACTGGACGCAGTACTCCAAATGCAGTCTAACCAACGTTCTATACAACTGAAGCATTAGACGGCAGCTTTTAAACTCTATGCCCCTTCCTATAAAGGCTAGCATTCCATAAGTCTTCCTGACAACATTCTCCACTTGTGTTGCAACCTTCATGGATTTGTGAACCTGCACTCCCAGGTCCCTCTGTGTTTCTATACTCCTAATTTGTCTACCTTTAATCACATAGCTCCTCTCTACATTATTCCTTCCAAAATGCATCACCTCGCATTTGTCAGGATTAAATTCCATCTGCCACCTATCTGCCCACTGCACCAACCTATCTATATCCTGTTGTATCACCTGACAATCCAGTTCCGTACCCGCCAACCCTGCCATCTTGGTGTCATCAGCAAACTTGCTGATCACACCACCTACGCTCTCTTCCAAGTCATTTATGTAGACTACAAAGAGGAGAGGTCCCAGTACTGAGCCCTGCGGCACACCACTGGTCACTGGCCTCCAGCCCGACAAGGTCCCCTCCACAGCTACCCTCTGTCTCCTATTTCCCAGTAAAAAGTCTGACAACACCAGGTTTTAGTCCAACCGATTCTAAAACCTGGTGTTGTCAGACTTTTTACTGTGTTTACGCCAGTCCAACGCCGGCATACCCACATCCTATTTCCCAGCCAGTTCTCAATCCACCTAGCTACCTGACCTCGTATCTCATGCGCCTTAACTTTTTCTACCAGCCTACCGTGAGGGACTTTGTCAAACGCCTTACTGAAATCCATATAGATGACATCAACGGCTCTCCCATCGTCAACCGTTTTTGTCACCTCCTCAAAGAATTCCACCAGATTCGTAAGGCAAGACCTCCCTCTAACAAAGCCATGTTGTGTATCCCCAATCAGACCGCAATGCTCCAAATCTACCCCTAAGTACTTTTTCCATTAATTTCCCTACCACCGATGTCAAACTCACCGGCCTAAAATTCCCAGGGTTATCCCTGCTACCTTTTTTGAATAGCGGTACCACATTTGCTACCCTCCAGTCTTCTGGGACCTCACCTGTGTCCAAAGAAGAGACAAAGATTTGCGCCAGAGGCCCAGCAATTTCATCTTTCGCCTCCCTAAGCAGCCTGGGATAAATACCATCAGGCCCCGGAGCTTTATCCGTCCTTACGCTACCTAAAAGCCCTAGCACTTCCTCCCTCGTAATAGATATTTCCTGCAGCTGATCCTCAGCTCCCTCTAACAGACCGCACGATTCCGAACCCCTCTCCTTCGTGAATACGAAGTATTCATTCAGGAGCTCCCCCATTCCCTCTGACTCAATACATATCTCCCCACTTTTGTCCCTAAGAGGACCAATTTTCCCTCTAACTACTCTCTTGCTCCTAATATAGGAATAAAATGCCTTTGGATTTTCCTTAATCCTACCAGCCAAAGCCATTTCATGCCCTCTCTTCACCCTTCTAATTCCCCTTTTTAGCTCCCTCCTACTCTCGCTATATTCCTCCAGCGCACTCTCCGTACCCAGTCGTTTTGACCTAACAAACGCCTCCCTCTTCTTCCTGACCAAGTCCTCAATACCCCCTGTAATCCACGGCTCTCTAATCCTACCTTTCCCATCCTTTCGCTTAACCGGAACATACCTCCCCTGCAACCATTTCATTTTGCCCTTAAAAGCCTCCCACTTGCCAACCGTGGACTTGCCAGCTAACAGTCCCTCCCAATCAGTGTCCTGCAGCTCCCTCCTAATCCTGCCATAGTTTGCCTTTCCCCAGTTCAGCACACTCCCGTTCGGCCGGCACTCGTCCCTTTCCATTTTTATCCTCAAGTAGATGGACTTGTGGTCACTATTAGCCACATGTTCACCTACCTCTACCTCAACCACCTGCCCCGGCTCATTACCCAACACTAAATCCAGTATAGCCCCTCCCCTAGTCGGACTAGTTACATACTGCTCTAGAGACCCTTCCAAAACACATTTCACAAACTCCTCTCCCTCCGTACCCTCAGCTCTAGGCCCCCTCCAATTCACTCCAGGAAGATTAAAGTCACCCACTACAACCACCCTATTCTTCCTGCACCTGTCCAAAATGCCCCTGCAAATGCCTTCCTCCACTGACCTCGGGCTGTTGGGTGGCCTATAGTACACCCCTAGCAACGTAATCTCTCCCTTTTTATTCCTCAACCCCACCCACAGCGAGTCAATCCCTATCTCTTCTATATTGTCCTCCCTCTGCACTACTGTGATGTTTTCCCTGACTAACAGTGCCACCCCTCTTCAACTCTCCTCTGTCACACCTAAAACACTTGTACCCAGGAACATTCAGCTGCCAGTCCTGCCCTTCCCGTAACCACGTCTCCGTTACAGCCACCACATCTAACTGCCTCACAAACATCAAGGCCCTAAGCTCATCCGTTTTCCCTACCACACTCCTAGCATTGAAACAGACACAGTTCAACCCACAAGTGTCCCTCGGAACCACCTTCTCCCTGATACTTTTCCTTTCACCCGACTCTCTCCCAGCCACTTCCCCACCCCCCCTCCATATTAGTTTAAATCCTTCATAAACACCCCAGCTAACTTCCCCGCTAAGACATTAGTTCCCCTCCCGTTCAAATTCTCCCCACCCCTCCTGTACAATTGCCCTTCTCTCCTAAACACCTCCCAATGATCCACAAAAGTAAAGTCCTCTACCCTACACCAATCCCTCAACCATGCATTCAGCTGCATGATCTCTTCATTCTTCGCCCTGCTGGTACCGGGCAGCAACCCAGAGAGTGCCACCCTGGAGGTCCTACTCTTTAGTTTGGCCCCCAACTCCCTAAATTGCCTACGGACCTCTACCCTACTCCTCCTTCCTATGTCCCCCTCCCCTACATGTACTATGACCTCAGCCTGTGCCCCCTCCCCTTTCAAAATTCCCTCTACCCTGTCCGATACATCCTTTACCCCTGCTCCAGGGAAGCAGACCACCATCCTGGAATCACGCCTCTGTCCACAGAACCTCCTATCGATACCTCTGACCCTCCCATTCCCTACCACTATCACCTTGCCAGCCCCCTTCTGTCCCTGTAAGTTAGTCTCCCCCTCCTGCCTATCTTTCAGTCCCCCTGTCGACAAACCTTGGGAGGCCTCTGGGGAGGCTGGGGGACCCTGACTGCTCTTCTTCTTCCTCTTTCCCCTCCTAACAGTCGTCCATCTCCCTTCTCTTCAGCCCTTGAGACCTCCTCCTTCTCATGGTTCCCAGCCATTATCTCCTCGTTCTCCCTGACTAGAAACGCATCTTCCAGCCGCCCCTCGAGTTGCCTGACCCGGGCCCTCAAGCGCTGCAGTTCCAAACATTTACTGCTGATGTGGACCTTGGGGACACGTGACACCACCAGGAACTCCCACATGTGGCACCGGACGCAACTTACATTCCTCCCTATATTCCCTACCATGACACAACCTCCTGTAAGCTCCCAAAGGTAGAAATCTGTCACTCACCTTCTCTAAGCCTGCTCTTTCCTAAGCCCAGCGAGCCAAAGCCCTTCTCACTCTGTTCCCCACTCACTCTGCTGCCCGCTCTATGCTGCTACCCCTTATTTATACCCCCCGCTCCCCCTTAACGACAATCCCCTGGCCTAACTTCCGGTACGGAAGTAAATTACACTCTAACAAGCCCCGAGAACCGGAAGTACAGGAAAAAAGCGGTATTTACTTTAAATCAGTTACTCACCACAGCCACAGCCACAATGCTCCGGAGAACAATGAGAGATGCCCAATCCCTAGAGCTACCAGGGTCTCTTATCCTCGTTTACTTTGTTGGTGGTTTTCCTAGGGCATTGACGCTTGTGTCCTGTGGCTACCTGGTCTCGTAATGCTGCCAGCGTTCAGTTCTCTATCTCTGTCTAACTGGTAAAGGCCCCATTGGAACCAGGAAAATGGCTGGAAATAAATCGCGCCCCTGAAATGTATTTAAAGTTTCAGATATCTTCTAAAAATGTATCTCTTTCTGAGAATCCAACTCCACTCAAGACCAGGAGCCTATCCATGTTCCATACTTTATCTTAATCCAACAATTTGGAATCAGGCTGAATTAGTGATCTGCAAATAGAATTTTACAACCCGTTATATACCAGTTAAATTTGATGATATGTTTTTTTTTGTGGAATAACCATCCATTGGGTCCGCCTTGTTGTCCAACGAGGGGCGTACACGCGGTGGGTCGTGCGAGGGCTGCTCTTGGATGTTGCTTCGAGAGTTGCCTAGTACTTCACGTGCGTTAGTGTACGCTTAAACTGGACCAACTAACGGGCAACACGACAGCTCAGTGACTATCGCTGTTTGCTGTGCAGACACATGGATTTGGGCCGGTGTCTGTGGGAGTTTGCGCATTCTCCCCGTGCTTGCGTGGGTTTTCTCCGGGTGCTCCGGTTTCCTCCCACACCCCAAAAACGTGCTCTTAGGCTGATTGGTGTTAACAAATTGTCCCTAAATTAGTCTCCCCTCAATCTTCCCCAATAGGCGTAGACAAAGGTCATGGGTAGAGGAGGGCACTCATAATGTTAAAATGGCGGCGCGGGCTCGTTGGACCGAAGGGCCTGTTTCCCGTGCTGTGTTATTCTTTATTCCTTTCAGATTGATCAAAATCTGACCATTCTTTATCGACAGCTCACTGACAATCTTTCTGAGAAATTTTATTCATAAAATTTCAGTTGATCCAAACCTTCATTCATTCATTGGTGATTTCTTGTAAGTTGTCTCCAGCGAACCTTCTAATTCTATCTTTTCCTCACGTTCTACGCTTTTAAAACTGTACTCTAACGCTCTCCGATCATTCAGTACACCTTAGACCTGACTGTAACACTCCATTCTGCACTCTCTGGTTTCCTTCTCCTCTATGAACAGTATGCTTTGTCTGTGTAGTGCGCAAGAAACAGTACTTTTCACTGTATCCCAACACACGCGACAATAATAAATCAAATCAATTCAACTCTTTTCCTATCTGTGATTTCAACATGTTGTCAAGTGGACAAAAATGACCCAACTGCACATTCATGTCGCATTTTCAAACACCTCTGGGTATTTCACCGGGGTGGTGGGGGGGGCGGGGGGTTACCAGCCAAAATCTGGGCAGGAGTCCCGAGGAAATATTGGGACAAGCGAGAAAAGAGGTAGATCTAAAGGAGTGTCTTAAAGGAGGAAAGTGACTTTCCGTCTAAGCAGCTGAAGAAATCGCCTGCTGTGAAGCAGAGAGAATCAGGGATTTCGGAAGCCAAGAAAGAGGACCAACGTCAAAGATGACTTGTAATTGTTCATTGGGTTTCCCTTTTACAGTCTGTCCTTCAACACCTGGGCGGCACGGTAGCACAGTGGGTTAGCACTGCTGCTTCACAGCTCCAGGGTCCTGTGTTCGATTCCCGGCTCGGGTCACTGCCTGTGTGGAGTTTGCACATTCTCCTCGTGTCTGCGTGGGTTTTCTCCGGGTGCTCCGGTTTCCTCCCACAGTCCAAAGATGTGCGGGTTAGGTTCATTGGCTATGCTAAGAAATTGCCCCTTAGTGTCCTGGGATGTGTAGGTTAGAGGGATTAGCAGGTAAAATGTGTAGGGATATGGGGATAGGGTCTGGGTGGGATTGTGTTCGGTGCAGACTCGATGGGCCGAAGGGCCTGTTTCTGCACTGTAGGGTTCTATGTCTATGTCTACCTGCAACAGAGCAAAGACCTCGCATCAAAATCAATGGACAGGATTTCCAGATTCCGTCTCTGCGTTCCCCATTTGTATCCGTCAATACGAAGCTCTCAGGAGTTGTCAGTTAAAGGCCACGGTTTCTGCCTCTCTGGTAGAACGTTCCCATCTCCTCTTGCAGATAGCAGCATTTGGCCTGACTGTTCCTCACAGCACATTGTATAATTTGATTAGGGACCCCGGCATTAAATCACTATCCTTGTGTGGATAAATGTGTCACTGCCAAGTGTGCTGATAATCAGTGTTTGAGCCAGTGAATGCCCCGGTGGAAGAGGGGGGGAGGGAATGAGTTGTCACTTCATTTTAAAGTGGAAGGATATTAGTTAGCGAGTTTTTTTTTTAGAACCCTACAGTGCAGAAACAGGCCCTTCGGCCCATCGAGTCTGCACCGAACACAATCCCACCCAGACCCTATCCCCATATCCCTACACATTTTACCTGCTAATCCCTCTAACCTACACATCCCAGGACACTAAGGGGCAATTTTTAGCATAGCCAATGACCCTAACCCGCACATCTTTGGACTGTGGGAGGAAACCGGAGCACCCGGAGAAAACCCACGCAGACACAAGGAGAATGTGCAAACTCCACACAGGCAGTTTCAGAGAGGGAGGGAGATGCCCAACCTCCACTTTAAGAGTACTCCCAGCAATATCAGACACCACTCCTTACCAACAACCTAACAGGCAGCACGGTAGCCCAGTGATTCGCACTGCTGCTTCACAGCTCCAGGGTCCTGGGTTCGATTCCCGGCTCGGGGTCACTGTCTGTGTGGAGTTTGCACATTCTCCTCGCGTCTGCGTGGGTTTTCTCCGGGTGCTCCGGTTTCCTCCCACAGTCCAAAGATGTGCTGGTTAGGTTGATTGGTCGTGCTAAAATTGCCCCTTAGTATCCTGGGATGTGTAGGTTAGAGGGATTAGCGGGTAAAATATTGTAGGGATATGGGGGTAGGGCCTGGGTGGGATTGTGTTCGGCGCAGACTCGATGGGCCGAAGGGCCTCTTTCCGCACTGCAGGGTTCTATGATTCTAGGAAAGCAATGGCAGTTTTGATACCAGAGAACAGTTGTCTGTTACCCCCACATATGGCGTGACATGCATTTCCCCGTGTTGATAGGCTAGGCAATTCTTGGCAGAGCATATGATAACACCTGCTCTGTGAGATCTGTTGCGTTTACTTCCATCATCCAAAGAGGTTGGGGGTGCGGAGAGGAATTTTCCAAAGTGTTCTTGTCTCTTATTGATCCCTTTTTGCTCCCCTTATGTTCGATTTTCCCTTCTCCAAGGCCTAGAAGGCATGATGGAGAGTGGTTAGCATTGCTGCCTCACAGTGCCATGGACCTGGGTTCAGTTCCCGGTTTGGGTCACTATTTGTGCGGAGTCTGCACATTCTCCCCGTGTCTGCGTGGGTTTCCTCTGGGTGCTCCAGTTTCCTCCTCTGGGCGCTCTAGTTTCCTCCCACAGTCCAAAGATATGCAAGTTAGGTGAACTGGCCATGCTAAATTGCCCCTTAGTGCCAGGGGGACTGGTTAGGATGGATGCATGGGGTTATGGGGATGGGGTTGGGTGGGATTGTGGTCAGTGCAGACTCGATGGGCTGAATGACCTCCTTCTGCACTGTAAGGCTGTATGACTCTATGACTGCGAGGATAAGTGGAGGGTGCTGAGGATTGGGAGAGAGGGATTTATGTCTCAATATGATGAGATTTGAATGACTTGGGGACAGGACTGGTTATTTCAAGTGCTGGGTTTCAGAAGCGTCAGGGAGGGAGGCAAAAGAGGTGGGGGAGTGGCACTGTTGATCAGAGATAGTGTCACGGCTGCGGAGGGATTGTCTACGGAGTCTCTGTGAGCGGAGGTTAGAACGTCAATAACCTTACTGGGTGTTTTCTATAGGCTGCCCAATAGTAACAGGAATGGTGAGGAGCAGATTGGGAAGCAGATCCTGGAAAGGTGTAATAATAAGAGTTGTCATGATGGGAGATTTTAATTTCCCAAATATTGATTGGAATGTCTCTAGGGTAAGAGGTTTAGATGGGGAGGAGTTAGTTAGGTGTATCCAGGAGGGTTTCTTGACACAGTATGTGGATAAGCCTGCAAGAGGAGAGGCTGGACTTGAATTGATATTGGGGAATGAACCTGGACAGGTATCAGATCTCTCAGTGGGAGAGCGCTTTGGAGATAGTGATTATAATTCTATCTCCTTCACAATAGCATTGGAGAGAGATAGGATCAGGCAATTTTGAAAAGTGTTTAATTGGAGTAAGGGGAATTATGAGGCTATCAGGCAGGAAATCGGAGACTTAAATTGGAAAGAGGTTTTCTCACAGAAGAAATGTGGCAAATTTTCAGGGGCTATTTGTCTGGAGTTCTGCATAGCAACGTTCCAATGAGACAAGGAAGTTATGGTAGGTTTCAGGAACCGTGGTGTACAAAGGCTATAATAAATCTAGTCAAGAAGGAAAAAAAAGCTTACAAAAGGTTCAGAGAGCTGGGTAATGTTAGAGAAGAGTTTAGGGCTAATAGGAAGGATCTTAAGAAGGAAATTAGGAGAGCCAGAGGGGGTCATGAGAAGGCCTTGGCAGGCAGGATAAAGGAAAACCCCAAGGCATTCTACAAGTATGAGAAGAGCAAGAGGAAAGAATAGGATCTATCAGGTGTGATGGTGGGAATGTTTGTATGGAATCGGAAGAAATAGCAGAGGTTCTCAATGAATACCTTACTTCAGTATTCACTATCGAGAAGGATATTGGTGCTTGTAGTGCAGACTTGCAGCGGACTGAAAAGCTTGAGCATGTAGATATTAAGAAAGAGGATGTGTTGGAGCTTTTGAAAAGCATCAAGTTAGATAAGTCGCCGGGACCAGATGGGATGTACCCCAGGCTACTGTGGGAGGTGAGGGAGGAGATTGCTGAGCCTCTGGCGATGATCTTTGCAATGGAGACGGGAGAGGTTCCAGAAGATTGGAGGATTGTGGATGTTGTTCCTTTATTCAAGGAAGGGGGTAGAGATAGCCCTGGAAGTTATAGACCAATGAGTCTTCAAATCAGCCATGATCTTATTGAATGGCGGGGCAGGCTTGAAGGGCTAGATCCTGCTCCTATTTCTTATGTTCCTTAGTGTATCCAAACAAATGCCAGAGTGTGGCAACTAGGGGATTTTCACAGCAACTTCATTGCTGTGTTAACTAATGACACTAATAAATGAACTTAAAAAAAAAGACTTAATTCTTGATGTTGCCTGTCTTGAGGCTCGGTTCTTCACTCAAAGGGTGGTGAATCTCTGGAATTCTCTGCCCGTTGAAGTGGTGGAGGCTGCCTCGCTAAATATTTTTAAGAAGCGGGTTGATGGGTTTTTGATAAGAGAGGGGATTAAGGGTTATGGGGAGAGGGCGGGAAGGTGGAACTGAGCCACGACAGATCAGCCATGATCTTATTGAATGGCGGGGCAGGCTCGAAGGGCCAGATGGCCTACTCCTGCTCCTATTTCTTATGTCACTCTGCCGCACTCCCTCCATTGGAGCAGTGTGGAGGCCTTGGTTTTTTTTTTGCAGCTTCTGGAATTTTCTGACTTGAGAGCCGAGGCTGGCCCTCAACGCAGTAATATTCAGGCCCCTGTTGTGTCTTCTAATCTTTTACCAGTGATGTCAATCATTCCGACTTAACAAAGTCAGGGAATTCTGCGCTCAGTTGAGTTAATCTCTGCGCCAGCCACTGTGCAGTTTTTCCTACCTTTGCTTACTCGGGATTTGATTATGTTCCCTGATTGAGGACCTGCATTACAATTAGCATTCAGCGACACATCACCGTTTATTTCACTCGGTCCTTTCGTCCGCTGTAGTCTTTTACAATCGTTATTTCAGTTTCACATCCCTTGATGTTGGGCCATCGATTTGATCACTTCACGAGCCCTATCCCCTGCTGAAGCTTGGCTCATGGTACAGCTCCTTCTAGCTCTGCTCGCATATTTTATTTAAACGTTCTTCAGATCCATTAGCGCACAGCCAGCCGTGGGTATTTTTTGTTATTACTGAAATGTTCTTGTTCTCAAACCCCAGCGCCCAGTAAATCTTCTCGCTGCACCGCGGACCTTTCTCTCTTCACGTCAAGAATGCTGCAACCCCCTTGCGTCAGCACACGTTTTGATGGAAGATGAAACACTCTTCGAAAGTGTGCAAACCCCCCCCCCCCCTCATCGGCGCAGCTGGATTGATGCCTGGTAGGATTTCCACCTGCTCCGAGGCAGATTCCCTGTTCCTTCAGAAAGAAATGTTCCGTCTGGGGGTGGCACGGTGGTTAGCGTTGCTGCCTCACGGCGCCAGGGATCCGGGTTCGATTCCCGGCCTGGGGTCACTGTCTGTGTGGAGTTCGCGCATTCTCCACGTGTCTGCGTGGGTTTTCTCCGGGTTCTCCGGTTTCCTCCCACAGTCCAAAGATGCGCTGGTGAGGCGCATTGGCTAACTTCTCCTTCAGCGTATCCAAACAGGCGCTGGAGTGTGGCGACGAGGAGATTTGCACAGTAACTTCATTGCAAGGTTAATAAATGTTCAGTGCAATGTAAGCCTACTCGTGACAATAATAAATAAACATAGAAAACTACAGCACAAACAGGCCCATGAGTTGTGCCAATCATATCCATACCTACCAGGCCGATCTATAACCCTCAATCCCATTAAATCCCATGTACTCATCCAGAAGTCTTTTAAAAGACCCCAGCGAGTTCATAAGAACATAAGAACATAAGAAATAGGAGCAGGAGTAGGCCATCTGGCCCTTCGAGCCTGCCCCGCCATTCAATAAGATCATGGCTGATCTGTCGTGACTCAGCTCCACCTTCCCGCCCTCTCCCCATAACCCTTAATCCCTTCTCTTATCAAAAACCCATCAACCCGTTTCTTAAAAATATTTAGCGAGGCAGCCTCCACCACTTCAACGGGCAGAGAATTCCAGAGATTCACCACCCTTTGAATGAAGAAGTTCCTCCTCAACTCTGTTCTAAACCGCCCCCCCTTTATCTTGAGGCTGTGCCCCCTAGTCCTACTGTCTTTTTTGAGCGGGAACAGTCTCTCCACCTCTATCCTATCCATCCCATTCATCATCTTATACGTCTCAATGAGATCTCCCCTCATTCTTCTAAACTCTAACGAGTACAAGCCTAGTTTATTCAGCCTCTCCTCATAGCTCAATCCCCTCAACTCCGGTATCAGCCGAGTAAACCTCCTCTGCACTCCCTCCAGGGCCAAAACATCCTTGCGCAGGTGCGGCGCCCAAAACTGCACACAGTACTCCAGCTGCGGCCTCACCAATGCCCTATACAGCTGCAGCAAGACCTCCCTACTTTTATATTCAATCCCCTTCGCTATGAAGGCCAGCATCCCATTCGCCTTCCTGACCACCTGCTGCACCTGCAAGGTGGGTTTTTGCGACTCATGCACAAGGACCCCGAGGTCCCTCTGCACCGTCGCCTGCTGCAGTTTTTCGCCCCGTAAGTAATAGTCCTTCCTACCATTCCTCCTACCAAAGTGGACCACCTCACACTTGCCAACATTAAATTCCATTTGCCATTTCCTGGCCCATTCGCCCAGCCTATCTAGATCCTTCTGCAGACTCTCCACACCCTCCGCACAATTTGCCTTTCCCCCAATCTTGGTGTCATCAGCAAATTTCGACACCCTGCACTCGGTTCCCTCCTCCAGATCATCTATATAAATGGTAAATAGCTGAGGCCCCAGCACCGACCCCTGGGGCACTCCACTAGTCACCAACCGCCAATCCGAATAGCATCCATTGACCCCCACTCTCTGCCTCCTATTTGACAACCAATCCTCTATCCACGCTAACACCCCACCCCCAACTCCATGTCCCCTGACCTTCTGCAATAACCTCTTGTGAGGTACCTTGTCAAACGCCTTCTGAAAATCCAGAAAGACCACATCCACCGGCTCTCCTCCATCCACTGCCCTAGACACATCCTCATAGAACTCCAGTAAATTTGTCAGACACGACTTCCCTTTAATGAAACCGTGTTGCGTCCGCCCTATCAAGCAATTCCCCTCAAGATGCCTCGCTATTTCCTCCTTAATGACGGTTTCTAACATTTTACCTACCACAGACGTTAAACTAACCGGCCTATAATTCCCCGCCTTTTGCCTGCCACCCTTCTTAAACAACGGTGTAACATTAGCCGTTTTCCAATCTTCCGGCACTTCCCCGGAATCCAGCGACGTCTGGAAAATAACCACCAAGGCATCCACTATCACCTCCGCCATTTCTTTCAGAACCCTCGGATGCATTCCATCCGGTCCTGGGGACTTGTCCACAATCAGCCCCTCCAGTCTGTCGAGCACCACCTCTCTAGTAACAGTAATGTCATTAAGACCCTCCATTCCTACCACCTTTCCATCGCTAACACCCGGCAAATTATTCACGTCCTCCTCCGTGAAGACAGTTCGCCTCCACCACCGATGACGGCAGCCGATTCCACTCACTCACCACCCTCTGAGTGAAAAACTTACCCCTAACATCTCCTCTGTACCTGCTCCCCGCACCTTAAACCTGTGTCCTCTCGTAGCGACCATTTCAGCCCTGGGAAATAGCCTCCGAGAATCCACCCTATCTATTCCTCTCAACATTTTATAAAATGTCGCCTCTCAACCTTCGTCTCTCCAGGGAGAAAAGACCCAGTTCCCTCAACCAGACTTACTGGAGTGGTTTGAACAATGATACGTCCGCCCGGGAAACGGGCTCAATCCCAGCCCAGAGGAGTGGGATATAAACTGCCCCTTTGTCGAATTTGGGCAGTTTCGATCCAGATGTTTGACAGGAATGTTGCGCCAACGTCAGTCTTAACCCACGCTCATTAGAACGACATGGGCGCCGTCACGGAGTGGACTACAGAGTGGAGACTGGCACTCCAGGGCTAAGTAGGGGTCCCCTTCCGAGCTGAGGGATGGAGAATGCTGCTCGTTTCAGAAAGCTCGACAATGGATTCAGAGATGGAAGGGGAGGGTCACGTAGAGCAGCAGAGGTGAGCCCCTTCCTCACTCCCATCTTAACTCACCCAGGACAGTACAGAGAGGCTCCTGGGCAATGAGCCTTCAGTCAAATTAAAATAGAAAGTATTCCGCTATCCGGTATTAAGTTCCATCAAAGGTACAAAAGATGAGTATGTTCTCAGAACATGAAAAATAAACATTTATTTGTCCCCGAGGCATTTCACAAGAGCGAAAGAATTCACAAGAATGGTTCCAGTTTATACCTGGAACGGACGGGTTGTTTTACAAGAACAGCTCGGACAGGCCAGGCTGATATCTTTAGAGATTACAGTCATTGGATTTTGAGACAGAAGGAGACCCTTTGGCCCATCGTGTCTGTACTGGCCACCAAACACCTATCTATTCGAGTCCCATTTTCCAGCACTCGGTCCTTGTACGCTGTGGTGTTTCAAATGCTCATCTAAGAACATAAGAACATAAGAAATAGGAGCAGGAGTAGGCCATCTGGCCCTTCGAGCCTGCCCCACCATTCAATAAGATCATGGCTGATCTGTCGTGGCTCAGCTCCACCTTCCCGCCCTCTCCCCATAACCCTTAATCCCCTCTCTTATCAAAAACCCATCAACCCGCGTCTTAAAAATATTTAGCGAGGCAGCCTCCACCACTTCAACGGGCAGAGAATCCCTAAACGCGTCTTAAACTGTTGTGCCTCCTTTCAGGCAGAGAGTTGTAGATTCAAACCACCCTCGGGGTGAAAGAGCTTTTCCTCAAATCCCCACGAAATCTCCTGCCCTCTTAGCTTAAATCTGTGCCCCTGGTTATTGACTCCCCCACCAAAGGGAAAAGTTCCTTCTTATCTACTCTATCTCTGACCCTCATAATTTTCGTACACCTCGATCAGATCACTCCCTCAGCCTTCTCTGCTATTACCAGCCTCTTATTCGTAGCTGAAACAGTCTAGCCCAGGCCACATCCTGGTGAACCTCCTCTGCACCCTCTCTAGTGCAATATCCGGTAACCAGAACTATACACGTTAGCCGTGGTCTAACGAGCATTTCATACAAAATGGGCGGGTCACGTAGAGCAGCAGAGGTGAGCACCTTCCTCACTCCCATCTTAACTCACCCAGGACAGTACAGAGAGGGCGGCACAGTGGGTTAGCACTGCTGCTTCACAGCTCCAGGGTCCTGGGTTCGATTCCCGGCTCGGGGTCACTGCCTGTGTGGAGTTTGCACATTCTCCTCGTGTCTGCGTGGGTTTTCTCCGGGTGCTCCGGTTTCCTCCCACAGTCCAAAGATGTGCGGGTTAGGTTCATTGGCTATGCTAAAATTGCCCCTTAGTGTCCTGGGATGTGTAGGTTCGAGGGATTAGCAGGTAAATGTGTAGGGATATGGGGATAGGGTCTGGGTGGGATTGTGTTCGGTGCAGACTCGATGGGCCGAAGGGCCTGTTTCTGCACTGTAGGGTTCTATGCTGGTTCTATACAACTCCATCATAACCTCCCTGCCTCAGCTAATAAAGCCAAGCATCCCATGAGTCTTCGTAACCATCCACTGTCCTGCTGCCTTCAGGGATCTATGTACAGACACCCTGAGGTCCCTCTGGTTCTCTTTAATTCTTTGCATCCAACTGTTCGTTGTGTATTCCCTTGCCTTGTTCGTCCTCCCATTCGTGCGGCAGATAATTAACTGGAGGATTTATTGATTCTGTTGATCCCAGGGGTGACACAATGGTTAGCACTGCCACTTCACAGCACCAGAAATAGGAACAGGAGTAGGCCATCTAGCCCCTCGAGCCTGCCCCGCCATTCAATAAGATCATGGCTGATCTGTCGTGGCTCAGTTCCACTTACCTGCCCGCTCCCCATAACCCTTAATTCCCTTATTGGTCAGAAATCTATCTACCCGTGACTTAAACACATTCAACGAGGTAGCCTCCACTGCTTCAGTGGGCAGACAATTCCAAAGATTCACTACCCTCTAGAAGAAGAAGTTCCTCCTCAACTCTGTTCTAAATTGACTCCCTTGTATTTTGAGGCTGTGCTCCCTAGTCCTGGCTAGTGAGTCATTGTTTTGTAACTGGTCGGCGCAACATCGTGGGCCGAAGGGCCTGTTCTGCGCTGTAATGTTCTATGTTCTATGTTCTAAGTGGGAAGAATCTCTCTGCCTCTTCCCTATTTAGCCCCTTCATTATCTTGTATGCCTCTATAAGATCCCCCCTCAGCCTTAGTGAAGAAAATGTCTCAGCCATTTTGTGGGCAATCTGATATCGAGCAGGTAATTTTTTGCGATGTTTTTTGGGAGATAAATATTGGCCAGGACATGGGGAGAACTTCCCTGCTCCTTTTGGAAATAGCTGTACGGAATTTGTTTACCCCCACCTGAGCCAGCAGATGGCACCCTCGAGTCTCCTGCGAAAGTTGGCACCTTAGCACAGTGCAGCACCCACTCATAAAGCGGTGGGCGAGAATGTAGAAATTGGCACCCAGCCAAATCTCCATTCACTGCAGCGGGACTGGCGAATCCCAACTGCGAACGGGGTTGGAGAACCCTGACCCTTGTGCGAAAATGAATTTAGGAATAAATGGGGAGGGTTGCCAATTACTCATGTTGGGTCTCTGTCTCCTCGGAAACTCCCAAGACTTTGCCTTATTGCCTGCGATGGATGTGAACCCAATGTGGCAGTGGGGTAACTCTTCCCAGCATTATGCTTTGATTCCTTGGCATTAGTACCTGAAGTTCTTCAAGGATTTGGAGCTGCTGACATGAGAGACTGTTGGATCTCAAGAGGGGTTCAGAAATTCAAGGACTTCTTCAATTCTCTCCAAGTCTTTGCTTCTTGGAGCCTTTAGGTATCTGCTCTCCATCTGGTTTGGTAATCAGATCACAACAACACCTTGTGTTTAAGAGGAAAAAAACCTTCCAAAAAGTGTAAGAATAAACTGGACAATGAACAGAGAGACAATGTTGGAAGAGTGGGCAAAGTGCTGGATCCTAAGCAAGTTCTTAAAGAAGGTGAGGGAGATGGAAGGAGGAAGGATTTTCGGGATTTTGTGACATGATAGATGGCCAGTTGTGGGGTGAAGGGAAGGACAATGTCTATAAAGATATGGAAAGTCCAGGATAAAGCACCAGCCAAGGCTCCCAAGAGTGGAACAGTGAAACCATGGGAGGGTTTACACACAAATGTGGCAGACTAGGAGCATGGTGGTACACCCAAACCGAGGAATTCATTCTCTCAATCCTCGAAAGATCCCCAATCATCCCATAAACAGATCCATTTTGATGTAATTTCCAGCACGCTAGTCTCGAGGGGATCTTTGTTGCGTTCTTCGTGGCCTTAAAGTGATCGAAGAAGTCAAACCATCAGCAACTGAGCGCAGGAGGAACATGTGTGCTTAAAAGTGAGAGCACCAAGGCAGCCAAAGCAAGACTGATGTTGATATTCAGCATCCATCCCCAGTTCCCCCAAGGGCATTAAGAGTCAATCACATACCAAGAATAAATCAGATAAAGTTTGGCAACTTCCCCTCCTTGCAGGAGCAGTCAGAATGATGGTTATTTATTATTTTCCAAGCTTAATCCACAAATGGCCAGACTGATGGAATTTAATTTTGTAATTTACCAGGCTGGGCTTTGGCTCATATCCTCTGGGCTTCTATAATAAACCCTTCTCACCGCGAACCCATCAAAGGCTCAGCGTGGACTCTGAGATGAGGGGCATAATTCAGACTGAAGACAAGTTTAATGTGGTTTCTTGAGGGCTCAGAAAATGCGCCCACCTCAAGTTGTTTCCCCTTGGAAGTCAAAGAGAGATTAAGTCTACAAATCACCGTTTAAAAAAAAACCCAGTGAACTCAATGGTTGACTATCCCAAGTGGCTCTGCTGAAACTAGTGCGTGTTTACTTTTCAGGAAAAGTGCGAGGCTAAGGAGCAACGTGTCAGAGAACACCACAGCAGGCACATAATACCTGCTCTCCCTGCTGAACTGCAGATAGCGTCAAACATCCTGACTGCAAAGAAAGAGAAGCAGTTCAGGAGCGATGAAACATTGGGAAGCTTGGAAAATTCCTCCTCTACCTTGGCTAGCTAACAGGGAGTCAGGATTCTCACAGTAACTTCATTGCCGTGTTAACGTCAACCTACTGGGACGTCAACCTAACGTCAACCTACAACCTGGGGCGGCACGGTAGCACAGTGGGTTAGCACTGCTGCTTCACAGCTCCAGGGTCCTGGGTTCGATTCCCGGCTCGGGTCACTGCCTGTGTGGAGTTTGCACATTCTCCTCGTGCCTGCGTGGGTTTTCTCCGGGTGCTCCGGTTTCCTCCCACAGTCCAAAGATGTGCGGGTTAGGTTCATTGGCTATGCTAAAATTGCCCCTTAGTGTCCAGGGATGTGTAGGTTAGAGGGATTAGCAGGTAAATGTGTAGGGATATGGGGATAGGGTCTGGGTGGGATTGTGTTCGGTGCAGACTTGATGGGCCGAAGGGCCATCACTGTAGGGTTCTATGCTGGTTCTATGTGCAGGATAGAATAGGTGTGGGGTGATGTGGCGGCGCGGGCTCGTTGGGCCGAAGGGCCTGTTTCCCGTGCTGGGTTGTTCTTTGTCTCTTTGTCTACTTGTGACATCAATAAATAAACTTTAATATGGGTCCCTTTCAGGTTGTCAAACTGTAACTCATGGAGTGCTGTAGGGATCAGCGCTGGAAACTCGACTATTTCTGATTTATGTTGACGGTTTGGATGAAGGGACAGACTGGGTATGATTTACCCACGCCGCTGTGTACTCAACAGTGTAGTGGGGCAGTAAAATTCCACAGGGGACAAAAAGTCTGAACCATGCCCGACATTTGGCCATTCATCATTTTAAGAAGTCTCACATCACAACTCCGGAGTTGAGGGGGTTGAGCTATGAGGAGAGGCTGAATAAATGAGGCTTGTACTCGTTAGAGTTTAGAAGGACGAGGGGAGATCTCATTGAGACGTATAAGATGATGAATGGGATGGATAGGATAGAGGTGGAGAGACTGTTCCCGCTCAAAAAAGACAGTAGGACTAGGGGGCACAGCCTCAAGATAAAGGGGAGGCGGTTTAGAACAGAGTTGAGGAGGAACTTCTTCACTCAAAGGGTGGTGAATCTCTGGAATTCTCTGCCCATTGAAGTGGTGAAGGCTGCCTCGCTAAATATTTTTAAGAAGCGGGTTGATGGGTTTTTGATAAGAGAAGGGATTAAGGGTTATGGGTAGAGGGCGGGAATGTGGAACTGAGCCACGACAGATCAGCCATGATCTTATTGAATGGCGGGGCAGGCTCGAAGGGCCAGATGGCCTACTCCTGCTCCTATTTCTTATGTTCTTATGTTCTAACACCAGGTTAAAGTCCAACAGATTTATTTGATAGCAAACTGCATCGTCTTCCCAGGCCAGTTTTTTGTAACATGATCCACCTCTCGCCGGAGAAGGGCAAAAAGCTGATTTAAATATTCATAAGCTTATTTAAATCTGTTTAGTGAATCCAGGATGCTATTGGCTGGGCTCACTTGGGTTCCCACCCTCACCAATGGAGGTCCCCACCAATGGGGTAGGGTGGCTTGGTAGCACAGTGGGTTAGCACTGCTGCTTCACAGCTCCAGGGTCCTGGGTTCGATTCCCGGCTCGGGTCACTGTCTGTGTGGAGTTCGCACATTCTCCTCGTGTCTGCGCGGGTTTCCTCCGGGTGCTCCGGTTTCCTCCCACAGTCCAAAGATGTGCGGGTTAGGTTGATTGGCCAAGCTAAAAAAATTGCCCCTTAGTGTCCAGAGATGCTTAGATAAGAGGGATTAGCAGGTAAAATATTTCGGGATATGGGGGTAGGGCCTGGGTGGGATTGTGGTCGGTGCAGACTCGATGGGCCGAAGGGTCCCTTTCTGTACTGTAGGGTTCTTTGACATAACGGTACCGCCAGTGGGGCAGGAGGCCATGATCAGGTGATCAGGGGTGGGGGGATGGGACCGTGCCCCTTGTGGGCATTGCCAGCTTGGCACTACTAGCCTTGGCGCTACCAACCAGGTACCCTGGCACTGCCCACTAGGCACTGGCAGTGCCAAGGGGGCAGGGTCTGTGGAGAGACCAGGGCCTCACATGGCTGGGGAATGGGAGAGGTCTGTAGAAGGGGAGGGAAGGGAGGATCTCTGGTGGCAGGGGCACTAGTGGTGTGGCTAGTGATTGGGGGGGGGGGGGGTGATCATTGGTGGGGTGGTAATTGGGGGGATCTGTGGAAGGTGGCAATCAGAGGTTGGTGGGGGGGGGAACAACTTCCATAGTGGGGGGGGGGGGGGGGTGGTGGTGATAGGGGAGTTAACAGACCTCCCATATACCGTGTTCACTTGTAAAGAGTGTGGGAAAATTGACAGAATGTGGGAAAAAATGCATGAGGAAGCTTGCTGAAAAAGCTGGAGCGAAACCGGATTTCAGACTTAATTGACACAGAGGGCAGGATTTTCCAGCCATGCATGCCCCAAGACTGGAAAATCACGCTCAAGGTGAATGGACCTTTGCATGGTCCTGTTCCACCCGTTACGATTCCCATGGAGGGCAGGATGAGCAAATTCCACCCTTAGGATTTGTTTGGGAAAATTGTGCCCACTGTACTGTAGCCAGCATTGCTGATTGTACAAAGGTAGGTCGGAAATAAAGCTGTGAGTAGGAAAAAAAAAACCCAGCAGAATTAGATGTAGCAAAATGTGAGGTTGCCCACTTCAGGCAGAATATAAAAGCAGAATGCTTTTTAAATAGATAGAGCCCACCAAATGCTGCAGTACAGAGGGATCTGGGCGTCCTAAGAACATAAGAAATAGGAGCAGGAGTAGGCCATCTGACCCTTCGAGCCTGCCCTGCCATTCAATAAGATCATGGCTGATCTGTCGTGACTCAGCTCCACCTTCCCGCCCTCTCCCCATAACCCTTAATCCCTTCTCTTATCAAAAACCCATCAACCCGCTTCTTAAAAATATTTAGCGAGGCAGCCTCCACCACTTCAACGGGCAGAGAATTCCAGAGATTCACCACCCTTTGAGTGAAGAAGTTCCTCCTCAACTCCGTTCTAAAACGCCCCCCCCTTTATCTTGAGGCTGTGCCCCCTAGTCCTACTGTCTTTTTTGAGCGGGAAGAGTCTCTCCACCTCTATCCTATCCATCCCATTCATCATCTTATACGTCTCAATGAGATCTCCCCTCATTCTTCTAAACTCTAACGAGTACAAGCCTAGTTTATTCAGCCTCTCCTCATAGCTCAATCCCCTCAACTCCGGTATCAGCCTAGTAAACCTCCTCTGCACTCCCTCCAGGGCCAAAATATTTTTGCGCAGGTGCAGCGTCCTTGTACACAAAAAGATATTATGCAGGTACAGCAAGCAATTAGAAAGGCAAATTGAATGGTGGCCTTTATTGCAAAGGTGGTGGAGTATAAAAGTGGGGAAGTCTTGCTCTATCTATGTATGACATTAATATGTCCACACCGAGAATATTGTGTACAGTTTTGGAGTCCTTATGTAAAGAAGGATATATTCCCATTGGAGATTGTTCATAGAAGGTTCAGTAGGCCTTCTCCTGGAATTAAGGTGTTAACTTCTGAGGAAAGCAGGTTAGGCTTATACTTGTTGGAATTTAGAAGAATGAAACATACAAGATTTTGAAGGGGCTTGATTTTGTATGTAGAGTAGGTCCTGCAAAGAGGTTCTGAATCTTGAACATTTTGGACGAGATTTTCCTGCATCCTCTGCCAGGTACCTTTATCCCATATCAACCCCCAGGACTTTACCCAATGTATGCACATTACAATCACGATACCCTTTCTCCCCCTTAAATCTCTGACTTGATAAATTCAGGACCGTCCAGAGCCTTGACGGTTCCTCCAGTTCTCATTCTGCTCACATTCAGAGGCATGTTGGCTTCTGTTGGTTTGTACAACCGATGTTGGTTCAGAGGTTGGGTGTTACTAGCACTTGCTTCGCTTCTTCTGAAAGGCTTTCTCAGCTCCATGGAGCCTTCTCTTCACCTGTCCCCCCTACCTGTTCTGCTGGGGAATGGTGATTTTACCTGTTCTTCCTGGAGAGAGTGTTCACTCTGTGCATTTGTGGTAGAAACTTGGGTTTTCTTTGTCTGTGTGTCCCTCCTGATTTTGCTGTCATTTGGATGTTCCTCGTCAGACAGCTCACCGTGGAATTGGGTTTTTATTGCTACATCACGTTCTCCTGTGTGTCTCCACGTGTCACTGAAATGTGCTCCGGCAAATAGATGGTAGCTAACTCATTCCTCCAACACTGCCTTACAGCTTTGCACATTGGTCTCAGTGTCTGGTGTTTACAGATTCAGATCAACAAGGGAATCAAGTGTTATAGGAGGCAGACAGAAAAGTTGACTTCAGACCACAATCAGATCAGCCGTGACAATATTGAATGGAGGCTTGAGGGGCAAGATGGTCTATTCCTGCTCCTAATTCTTCGAGGCACAGCGGTTAGCACTGCTGCCTCGCAGCACCAGGGACCCGGGTTCGATTCCAGCCTCAGGGACACTGTGTGGAGTTTGCACATTCTCCCCGTGTCTGCGTGGGTTTCCCCCGGGTACTCTGGTTTCCTCCCACAGTCCAAAGACGTGCGGGTTAGGTTAATTGGCTATGCTAAATTACCCCGAGTGTCAGGGCGATTAGCAGGGTAAATATGAGGGATTACAGGAACAGGGTCTGGGTGGGATTGTGTTCAGTGCAGACTTGAGGATGAGAAAGGGGACCTAGTGGTAGGGGATGAGGATATGGCTAAGGATATAGCTATAACTTTTTTGTTTCTGTCTTCACGGAGGAGGACGTGAATAATTTGCCAGATGTTAGCGATGGAAAGGTGGTAGGACTGGAGGGTCTTAATGACATTACTGTTACTAGAGAGGCGGTGCCCGACAGACTGGAGGGGCTGATTGTGGACAAGTCCCCAGGACTGGATGGAATGCATCCGAGGGTTCTGAAAGAAATGGCGGAGGTGATAGTGGATGCCTTGGTGGTTATTTTCCAGATGTCGCTGGATTCCGGGGAAGTGCCGGATGATTGGAAAACGGCTAATGTTACGCCGTTGTTTAAGAAGGGTGCCAGGCAAAAGGCGGGGAATTATAGGCCGGTTAGTTTAACATCTGTGGTGGGTAAAATGTTAGAATCTGTCATTAAGGAGGAAATTGCGAGGCATCTTGAAGGGAATTGCTTGATAGAGCAGATGCAGCACGGTTTCATTAAAGGGAAGTCGTGTCTGACAAATTTACTGGAGTTCTATGAGGATGTGTCTAGGGCGGTGGATAGAGGAGAGCCGGTGGATGTGGTCTTTCTAGATTTTCAGAAGGCGTTTGACAAAGTACCTCACAAGAGGTTATTGCAGAAGGTCGAGGGACATGGAGTTGGGGGTAGGGTGTTAGCGTGGATAGAGGATTGGTTGTCAAATAGGAGGCAGAGAGTGGGGGTCAACGGGTGCTATTCGGATTGGCGGATGGTGACTAGTGGAGTGCCCCAAGGGTCGGTGCTGGGGCCTCAGCTTTTTACCATTTATATAGATGATCTGGAGGAGGGAATCGAGTGTAGGGTGTCGAAATTTGCTGATGACACCAAGATTGGGGGAATGGCAAATTGTGCGGAGGGTGTGGAGAGTCTGCAGAAGGATCTAGATAGGCTGGGCGAATGGGCCAGGAAATGGCAAATGGAATTTAATGTTGACAAGTGTGAGGTGGTCCACTTTGGTAGGAATAATGGTAGGAAGGACTATTACTTACGTGGCGAAAAACTGCAGCAGGCGACGGTGCAGAGGGACCTCGGGGTCCTTGTGCATGAGTCGCAAAAACCCAGCTTGCAGGTGCAGCAGGTGGTCAGGAAGGCGAATGGGATGCTGGCCTTCATAGCGAGGGGGATTGAATATAAAAGTAGAGAGGTCTTGCTGCAGCTGTATAGGGCATTGGTGAGGCCGCAGCTGGAGTACTGTGTGCAGTTTTGGGCGCCGCACCTGCGCAAAAATATTTTGGCCTTGGAAGGAGTGCAGAGGAGGTTTACTAGGCTGATACCGGAGTTGAGAGGGTTGAGCTATGAGGAGAGGCTGAATAAACTGGGCTTGTACTCGTAAGAGTTTAGAAGAATGAGGGGAGATCTCATTGAGACGTATAAGATGATGAATGGGATGGATAGGATAGAGGTGGAGAGACTCTTCCCGCTCAAAAAAGACAGTAGGACTAGGGGGCACAGCCTCAAGATAAAAGGGGGGCAGTTTAGAACGGAGTTGAGCAGGAACTTTTTCACTCAAAGGGTGGTGAATCTCTGGAATTCTCTGCCCGTTGAGGTGGTGGAGGCTGCCTCGCTAAATATTTTTAAGGAGCGGTTGATGGGCTTTTGATAAGAGAGGGGATTAAGGGTTATGGGGAGAGGGCGGCTATTTCCCCGGGTTGAAATGGTCGCTACGAGAGGACACAGATTTAAGGTGCGGGGAGGGAAGTACAGAGGTGATGTTAGGGGTAAGTTTTTCACTCAGAGGGTGGTGAGTGATTGGAATCGGCTGCCGTCGTCGGTGGTGGAGGCGAACTCGCTGGGGTCTTTTAAAAGACTTCTGAATGAGTATATAGGATTTAATGGGATTGGGGGTTATAGATAGGTCTATAGATTGGTGGGGTTGATGCGATCGGCGCAACTCGAGGGCCGAAGGGCCTGTTTGTGCTGTAATATTCTATGTCTATGTAATGTGGAACTGATCCACTTCAGATCAGCCATGATCTTATTGAATGGCGGGGCGGCTCGAAGGGCTAGATGGCCTACTCCTGCTCCTATTTCTTATGTTCTTATGAGCTGAATGGCCTTTTTTTGCACTGGAAGGATATTAGATTCTATCATTCTATGATATACTTACAGGTAGGACGTTTTCCATGGAGGCAAACATAATGTGATGTTTCTGCCTTCAGGTTCATTGTACACACAGTATTTTTAACACCTTTTGTTAATATTCTCCAGTGTCATTATGTGGAAGTCACAATCAGTAATCTGGATATTAGCAAGTCAAGTATGAACTGACAATGAAACACCAATCATTTGCATTTATATTGTGCCTCTAATCAAGAGTTCCAAGGTACTTCACAAGATTGCTATCAAAAAAGCGCAAGTATTTAATGTGGAGCCAGGGGAGAAAGGACAGGGTTTTTTTGAGACATCGTGGATGGTGTCCCTGCCTCGGCCCAGGACTGGATGGCCAAGGAAGGTGTCTCCATAATGTGGCCAAGAGACTTGATCCTCAACCTTGCAGACTCTTCCTTCATACACCTGGGGCAAGTGGGAGGACTAAGCATTAGGTGCTCTCCCACAGCTCCTGATCATATTGTCACAGAGACTCCCTGAGTGAACTGCAACACATCACCACCCCAATCAATCATAGGGCTTGAACATTCTCAGTTAACACAGCAAAGGGGGGGGATTCAAAATTAATACATTAAGTACCCGTGTGCTGGTATTAGAAAGCATTAGTGAGAGTCTTACAGGAGGAGGGGGAGATGGAAAGGCAGAGTGTATTTCAGAGCTTGAAGGTAGACCTTTCCCATGACGTTTGTGCGAATACAACAACAGATGATGATAGATTAGAATTATAGAATCCCTACAGTGCCGTTCGGCCCCTTGACTCAGCACCATCTCTCCAGCAGAGCACCTTACACAGCCCCTATCCCTCTAACCCTAAGCATTTACCCCAACCTACACCTTTTGGGACACTAAAGGGCAATTTAACGTGGTCAATCCACCTAAGTTGTAAATGTTTGGACTGTGGGAGGAAACTGGAGCACCCGGAGGAAACCCATGCAGACACGGGGAGAACGTGCAGACTCCACACAGACTGTGACCCAAGGCCGGAATTGAACCCGGGTCCCTGGCTCTCTGAGGCAGCAGTGCTAACCACTGTGCCACCGTGTCGTCCTCCTGGCTCACTGTGTTCTAGCACAGCACTGGAAAATTGGGAAGAGAGATTCCCGCACCCATCAAGGAGTGAGTGGATTACCCATCCACTAAACTCAGTTCTCCTTGGCCCTGTTTTCCTCTAGGTGGGCCACGGATAATGGAATATGGCCAACTGTGCCAAAACTGTCCCGCTCGATAATTCACGTTTCTCCTAAAGCTGCCTCTCCTAGTGATGTGCTTGGGACGTGGCAACAGATTTCACCAACTGGGTTGCAGAATAATATCACTGACTAAACTTGTAGTGACAGTTCCTGCAGCCAGACTTAAACCTCAGGAGAGCTCAAGAACGATGATAAAAGCAGCAGTTTAAACACATTTTTAAATCCTCACATGGGATATGGCACTTTTGGCTAGGCCAGCACTTACTGCCCATCCCTTATTACGCTGGAGAAAGTGGTGGTGAGCTGCCTTCTTCAACTGTTGTAGTCCTTGTTGCGTTGGTACAGTAAGAGGTCTCACAACACCAGGTTAAAGTCCAACAGGCTTATTTGGCAGCAAACGAGCTTTTGGGGCTTTACCCCTTCATCTCAAACAGGGCATATAAACTCTCACACACACACACACACACAATTTACAGAATACTGATTAGAATGCGAGCCTTTACAGCTAATCAAGTCTTAAAGGTGCAGACAATGTGAGTGGAGATAGCATTAAGCACAGGTTAAAGAGATGTGTATTGTCTCCAGACAGTACAGTAAGTGAGGCTTTGCAAACCCAGGCAAGTCACGGGGGTTACAGATAGTGCGACATGAACCCAAGATCCCGGTTGAGGCTGTCCTCATGTGTGCGGAATTTGGCTATCAGTCTCTGTTCAGTGACTCTGCGCTGTCGTGTGTCATGAAGGCCGCCTTGGAGAACGTTTACCCAAAGATCAGAGGCTGAATGCCCGTGACCACTGAAGTGTTCCCCAACTGGAAGGGAACAGTCTTGCCTGGTGACTGTCGAGCGATGTTCATTCATCCGTTATCGTAGCGTCTGCATGGTCTCCCCAATGTACCATGCTTCGGGACATCCTTTCCTGTAGCCACAGTGCTGTTATTTTTTTTTGTTAATTCATGGGACATGGGTGTCGCTGGCTGGGCCAGCATTCATTGCCCATCCCTAATTGCCTGAGGGTAGTTGAGAGTCAACCGCTTTGCTATGGCTCTGGAGTCACATGTAGGCCAGACCAGGTAAGGACAGCAGATTTCCTTCGCTAAAGGACATTAGTGAACCAGATGGGAATTTCCAACAATTGTTTCAATGGTCATCAGTAGATTCTTAATTTCAGATATTTTGTGTTGAATTCAAATTCCCCCATCTGCAGGATTCAAATCCACGTCTCCAAAACGTCAGTTGAGTTTCTGCATTAAGGGTCTAGTGATAATACCATTGAGCCATCTCCTAGAGTATGGAATTCTTTTGGAATATGGAATTCTAGGATTTCGACCCGGCGACAGTGAAGGAACAGCAGTACATTTCCAGGTCAGGATGGGGGAACTCCCAGGTGATGGCGTTCCCATGTGTCTCCTGCCCTTGTCTTTGTTGGAGTGTGCTGCCGGAGGAGCCTTGGTGAGTTGCCTCAGTGCATCTTGTAGGTGCCACTGTACATCGGTGGTGAAGGGAGTGACTGGTTAAGGTGGTGGATGGGGAATCAGTAGAGTGGACTGCTTTTGCTGTCAAGTTTCTCGAGTGTTGTTGGAGCCGCACCCATCCAGGCAAGTGGGGAGTATTCTATCACACTCCTGAGTTGTGCTTTGTAGATGGTGGACAGGTTTTGGGGAGACAGGAGGTGGTGAGTCATTGCAAAATTCCCAGCCTCTGATCTGCTCTTGTATCCATGATGTGGAGATGCCGGCGTTGGACTGGGGTAAGCACAGTAAGAAGTTTCACAACACCAGGTTAAAGTCCAACAGGTTTATTTGATAGTAAACCTACAGGCTTTCAGAAGGTTCTGATCCGAACCTTCGAAGGAACAGTGTTTCTGAAAGTTTGTGGGTTTACTATCAGATAAACTGGTTGAACTTTAACCTGGTGTTATCAGACTTAGGGCGGCACGGTAGCACAGTGGTTAGCACTGCTGCTTCACAGCTCCAGGGTCCTGGGTTCGATTCCCGGCTCGGGTCACTGCCTGTGTGGAGTTTGCACATTCTCCTCGTGTCTGCGTGGGTTTTCTCCGGGTGCTCCGGTTTCCTCCCACAGTCCAAAGATGTGCGGGTTAGGTTCATTGGCTATGCTAAAATTGCCCCTTAGTATCCTGGGATGTGTAGGTTAGAGGGATTAGCAGGTAAAATGTGTAGGGATATGGGGATAGGGTCTGGGTGGGATTGTGTTTGGTGCAGACTCGATGGGCCGAAGGGCCTGTTTCTGCACTGTAGGGTTCTATGGTTCTATGGTTTCTTACTGTTCTTGTAGCCACAGTATTTTTATAGCCAGTCCAGACTCCGGTCAATGGTAAACCGCAGGGTGTTAATTCAGCGATGGTAATGCCATTGGATGTCAAGGGACAATGGTTCGAGGTCTTTTTTTTTGTAGATGGTCATTGCCTGGTGCAAATGTTCATTGCCACTTATCAGCCCAAACCTGAATATTGCCCGATCTTGCTCCGTGTGGACAGGGATTGTTCAGTATCTGAGGAGTAATGACTGGTGCTGAATATCGTAGAATTCGGCCCATCGAGCTTGCACAACAACATGATTTAGCATGTCCAATCAAACTAACCCCCCACATCTTGGGAGGTTGGGAGGAAACCCGCGCAGACACGGGCAGAATGTGCAAACTCCAGACTGGGAAATGAACCCAGGTCTCTGGCACTGAGGTGAGGCAGCCGTGCTAACCCACTGTGCCACTATGCCTCCCCCATCAGAGAACATCCCCGTTCTGACCTGATGATGGAAGGGAGGTCATTGCCAGGTCAGGTAAACGACACCAAATATTCCAGCCTTCTTATAAGAACATAAGAAATAGGAGCAGGAGTCGGCCACCTAGCCCTTCGAGCCTGCCCCGCCATTCAATAAGATCATGGCTGATCTGTCGTGACTCAGCTCCACCTTCCCGCCCTCTCCCCATAACCCTTAATCCCCTCTCTTATCAAAAACCCATCAACCCGCTTCTTAAAAATATTTAGCGAGGCAGCCTCCACCACTTCAACGGGCAGAGAATTCCAGAGATTCACCACCCTTTGAGTGAAGAAGTTCCTCCTCAACTCCGTTCTAAATCTTGAGGCTGTGCCCCCTAGTCCTACTGTCCTTTCTGAGCGGGAAGAGTCTCTCCACCTCTATCCTATCCATCCCATTCATCATCTTATACGTCTCAATGAGATCTCCCCTCATTCTTCTAAATTCTAACGAGTACAAGCCTAGTTTATTCAGCCTCTCCTCATAGCTCAATCCCCTCAACTCCGGTATCAGCCTAGTAAACCTCCTCTGCACTCCCTCCAGGGCCAAAATATCCTTGCGCAGGTGCACTCAGCTGGGATGGAGGATTATCATGGCGAGGAAGACTTGGGAACAATTAGAGGCACTTCACTGGATTGAGAAGGTTAAGGGATGATTAATGGAGAGCTCTATACAATTGTGACAAGACGAGTAGTGATGGATTGTTTGCACAGATTGGAGCAGTAATGAGAGGCCAGGCATTTAAGAATCACAAGAAGAATTAGGGACACTTTTAGAAAGGAATTGCAGATATCAGAATGCGGAATTCTCTGACTGAATACATGGTGAAACCGATCCTTTTAAATGGGAATGTTGAGTACAGCAAATGAAGGGGACAAAGAGATGATTGAGATGGAGAATTCACTGACACAGATCATAATGCTTTGTCTCTGTGTTGGAGCTGTATATCATTATCTTTGGTATGACCCTCACGAACGACGGGAGATAGTTGCATTTGGATAGCACGCACGGATTAAGTTTTGCGTTTGTCGGTTGGAAACGTAAGAGATCGATGAGTTGATGGGTGATTATTGATCAGAAAGTGGCGGTACCCAGCTATGTGTCCTCAAGATTAATCAAATGCAGAATTTGAATGCACGGGAGAATAAATGTGACCAAAGTGATCCTTGCGGATACTTAAGCTTCCAGGTCTGACTTATAAAGAAAGACTCCACAACTGGATTTAGGACTAAGAGGGCACATAATAGAGCTCTTTAAACTACTAGGCATAGATGAGGTAAAGAGTGACAAGCTAATTACCTTTGGCTGTAGATACAGAGCGTGAGAATTCAACTGTATAATCTGTACATTTCGCTGAATGTTAAATGCTGGAAGGAGACTTTATTTCTCATAAATTAAAGAACATGTGCCCTGGGCTACCACAGAAGATTGCAAATTCTTGATTTCAAAAGGAATTTGATGAATAGGTCCAGAGTTCACAGGCCTATTTCACAGGCCTATTATTTCCTGAGAAGGTTTACTAGGCTGATATCGGAGATGAGAGGTTTGGACTATGAAGAGAGACTAAATAGACTGGGTCTGTACTCATAGAACATAGAACATAGAACATTACAGCACAAACAGGCCCTTCGGCCCTCGAGTTGCGCCGATCACATCAACCCCACCAATCTATAGACCTATCTATAACCCCCAATCCCATTAAACCCCATATACTCATCCAGAAGTCTTTTAAAAGACCCCAGCGAGTTCGCCTCCACCACCGACGACGGCAGCCGATTCCATTCACTCACCACCCTCTGACCCTACTCACCACCCTACTCATTGGAGTTTAGATGAATGAGGGGGGATCTTATAGAGACGTATAAGATAATGAAGGGGATGGATAGGGTAGAGGTAGAGAGATTCTTCCCGCTTAGAAAGGATAGCAGGACTAGAGGGCACAGCCTCAAGATAAGGGGGGTGCGCAGTTTAGAACAGAGTTGAGGAGGAACTTCTTCACTCAAAGGGTGGTGAATCTCTGGAATTCTCTGCCCGTTGAAATGGTGGAGGCTGCCTCGCCAAATATTTTTAAGACGCAGATTGATGGGTTTTTGATAAGCGAGGGGGTTATGGGGAGAGGGCGGGAAAGTGGAACTGAGCAGCGACAGATCAGCCATGATCTTATTGAATGGCGGGGCAGGCTCGAAGGGCCAGATGGCCGACTCCTGCTCCTATTTCTCATGTTCTTATGTGCCAACCAGCACGTCTTTTGGACTGTGGGAGGAAACCGGAGCACCCGGAGGAAACCCACGCAGACACGTGGAGAATGTGCCAACTCCACACAGACAGTGACCCAAGCCGGGAATCGAACCCGGGTCCCTGGCACGGTGAGGCAGCAGTGCTAAGCATTAAGGTGGCACAGGAACACATACTTCACTTCGAGTGACTTTACGCATATGAGAAAACACCAACTGGGACTGTCACTCGCTATTTGTGAAATAGTTAAAATTACAGACAACTTCATTGTGTCTGAGATTGAAAAAGGGGGGAACTCACAGCTTCTGTTCAAATCAATAGCTGCTAAATTGTTGCTATACTCGATATCATTCTAACACAGTGGGCAGCTGATGGAGAAACCTGACTGTGTTCAAACCATGCTGGTATTATTTATTAAGCTTAATCCATGTGGAAAATAAGCAAGGCGGTCAAATATTGCTTCGCAGCACTGTCTTCAGATGTTTCCGGGGGTGGGTGGGGGGAGGGCAGATCCGGACTTTCCATCAGAATAGGTTTAGCAACGTAGAGTGCGGAATGAAAAAAGGCCATTGGGCTTTCATACTCCGCAATTTCACTCCTTCGTCCATCCACTACTCTCCCTCCCAGCCGAGCTGATTACGTTGTTGTGCAGAATCCCGTTACAGCACCATCGTCCTCAATATTCCTTTGACAAACTATTCCTGCACCCTCAGAGCCCAAGGAAATTTGAGACGCTATGGGTCCCCGGCATAATTCCACCCTTGCATAACACCCCAGTCAGAAGAACATAAGAAATAGGAGCAGGAGTCGGCCATCTAGCCCTTCGAGCCTGCCCCGCCATTCAATAAGATCATGGTTGATCTGGAGTGGATCAGTTCCACTTGCCCACCTGCTCCCCATAACCCTTAATCCCCTTGTCTATCAGAAACCTATCTACCCGTGACTTAAATATATTCAGCGAGGTAGCCTCCACCACTTCAACGGGCAGAGAATTCCAGAGATTCACCACCCTTTGAGTGAAGAAGTTCCTCCTCAACTCCGATCTAAACTGCACCCCCACTTATCTTGAGGCTGTGCCCTCTAGTCCTGCATTGACCATGCTAAATTCTCCCTCAGTGAACAGGTGCCAAAGTGGGGATTTTCGCTGTAACTTCATTGCAGTGTTGGGAAGGCCATGGCCTAGTGACATAATCGCTAGACTATTAATCCAGAAACTTGGCTAATTACTCTGAGGACCCAGGTTCGAATCCCGCTGAATTCAATTTTTAAAAAAATAATCTGGAATTAAGAATGTGCGGATGACCACTGATTGTCAGGAAAAACCCATATCGTTCATTAATATCCTTTAGGGAAGGAAATCTGTCATCTTTACCTAGTCTGGCCTACATATGACTCCAGAGCCATGGTTGACTCTCAACTGCTCTTGAGCAACTAGCGATGGGCCATAAATGCTGGATAGCCAGCAACACCCATGCCCCATAAATGAATAAAGAAAATGTAAGCTTACTTGTGACATTAATAAATAAACTTTAAACTTCATCTTATAGAACATAGAACATTCCAGCGCAGTACAGGCCCTTCGGCCCTCGATGTTGCGCCGACCAGTGGAACCAATCTAATGACCCTCTAACCTAAACTATTCCAATGTTATCCATATGCCTATCCACTGACCATTTGAATGCCCTTAAAGTTGGCGAGTCCACAACTGCTGCAGGCAGGGCATTCCACGCCCTTACTACCCTCTGAGTAAAGAACCTACCTCTGACATCCGTCCTATAATTACCACCCCTCAATTTAAAGCTACATCCCCTCGTGTTAGCCATCACCATCCGAGGAAAAAGGCTCTCACTGTCCACCCTATCCAATCCTTTGATCATCTTGTACGCCTCAATCAGGTCACCTCGTAACCTTCTTCTCTCTAATGAAAATAACCTCAAGTCCTTCAGCCTTTCCTCATAAGACCTTCCCACCATACCAGGGCAACATCTTGGTAAACCTCCTCTGCACCCTCTCCAATGCCTCCATATCTTTCTTATAATGCAGCGACCAGAACTGTACGCAATACTCCAAGTGCAGCCGCACCAGAGTTTTGTACAGTTGTAACATGACCTCATGGCTCCGAAATTCAATCCCTCTACCAATAAAAGCTAACACACCGTGTGCCTTCTTAACAACCTTATCAACCTGGGTGCCAACTTTCAGAGAGCTATGCACATGTACCCCGAGATCTCTCTGCTCTTATGGTTTGGAACTGGAACCACTTTAAGATCTTTAAACTATAGACTGTTGTAAAGTTAATCTTGATGCACAATCGAGGAAATTGTTGATATAATAGAGGAAAATAGAGCATCGAAGGCTAGCACCTTGAAAATATCTCAGTGAGGTGCTTCATATTAGCTAAAAACTATGCAGCTTCTTTCCATCAAGCTATTGAATTTGTAATTCTCTTTCGGAAAAAAAAATGTCGGTTGCATCTCAGTGAATATTAATCTGATCGTTGGAACAAAATTCACCCAGCAAAGGGAAAAGGTTATTCATCTCGCTGCGATGATCCAATTATTCTCTCCAGGACTGCATCGGTAATGAAGTCCAATTTCATTCAGAACGCGTCAACTCAGTTGGCATTTAAAGGTGAATTTTCCAATTGCTGTAAGTCAGGTGGACAAGCCTAACCTGCTGGGAGTGCAGTGGGAAATTATACACACGGATAGAGGGAGGGAGGGAGGGATGGAGGGAGGGAGGGAGGGATGGAGGGAGGGATGGATGGATGGAGGAACGAAGGGATGGGTGAATGGATGGATGGAGGGATGAGCAGTGAGCTGCCAGTGCAAAACTTTCAGCAGCTAGGGAAGACATGAAAATGTATTTCTTCCTGTCAGTGGATACCAAGAGGAATCCCTTGCCTACTGAATAAACCACGATTGATTGATTGGGTTTATTTAAATAAGCCTGAAGGTGTATGTTAATAAATTCAGAGAGGAGCATTGTTAAATATTGTGAGGGAAACACTGGTGTAGAGAATGCACTTGACATTTTAAAAAATCTAGCATGTAATTGAATCGATAAAAGCAGCCACAAAGTAGACACTAAGTCAGTCACAAAGTTAACTGCGCTAAAGTTTGTAGATAGCAACATTTTGCTTTAACTGGACACTCACAGTTATTTGTCAAATTGCAGTGAATATTAAATAATCTGATCGCATTAAAGACATACTTATGGGGAGATGAAGTTTGGTTATTAATAATAATAATATGGCGACGTGCCATTTTAAATGCTGCACCTTTGGATCCAGACTCCCAGTGTAGCCCAGGATGCAATTATCTCTGGCCCTCCCTGTGTCCTGTTTCAGTTGCTCATGTGGGTGTGGGTATCGCTGGCTGGCCAGCATTTTTGCCCGTCCCTCATTGCCGTTGAGCTGAGTGGTTTGCGAGGCCATTTTTAAAGGTTAACCACATTGCTGTGGGTCACATTTGGGCCTGGGTAAGAATGGCAGATTTCCTTCCCTAAATGGACATTAGTAGTTTTTTACAACAATCATTTATTTCATGGTCACCACTGGAATTTTTTAATGCTAGATTTCTATTGAATTCACATTTTACCTGGATTTGAACCCAGGTCCCCAGTGCTTTACCCTGACAATATCACTACACCACTGTCTCCCTTCAATATCGGAGAGAGGCTACTCCGCATTCAAGTGTTGGGTCCATTTATTTGCTTGAACGAAGAAGAGGATAGCACTTGGTATGAGTTTTAAGATATTTTTCTTTTCTTGGAAAGAACTTTAAAAAGAATAACAGAAGCAAACTTGGAGACTGGATTCTCAGCCAGGCTCTGAACTGATCCTGAACAGGATCTTGAAAAACTAAAAAAAAAGCACTCTAAAATCCAAAATATATTTCAACCCTTATCTCATTATTGGAAGTGCGCTGTCTCTGTCTGGAAAAGATTATCAGTAACAAGTGAGGCTTACATTAACGCTGCAATGAAATTCCCCTAGTCACCACATTCCGACACCGAACCAACTCATCTCTTAGCCTGTGGGAGGAAACAGGAACACTCAGAGGAAACCCACACAGACACAGGGAGAATGTGCAAACCCCACACAGTGGGTGACCCAAGACAGGAATGGAATCCGATTCCCCGGTGCTGTTAGGCAGCAGTGCTAACCACCGTGCCCCCTGTTTGATTTGTTTTGTTAAATTGATTCTCAGGATGCGGATTTCAGAAGACAAGGCATCCCTCACTGCCTTGACAACTGAGTTACTTGTCGCCCCATCTTAGGGGGCAGTTAAGAGCGAATCACATTGATGTGGGTTGGGAGTCACATACAGCATGTGCCAGATCAGGGCTGGCTCGGTTCCCTTTCCCAAAGGATATTTGTGAATAACGCCAGGTTTTTACAACCATCGAACAGCTGTACAGTTACATCCACTGATAGAAAATTTTTATTCATGGATATTTCTTTTAAATTGAATTCAATTTCTCGAATGGTCACGGTGGGATTTAAGTTGAGTGCTTTAGATTATTAATTCAGTAAAATAAATACAACAACACCATACCAAACAAATCAAAATCATTTCACTTCCATGGACTCTCATTCCTGCCTCATGGTTGGAGAACGGGAGCTCAAGAAGATAAAATACAAAGAATATCTAGCAAAGTTTGTATCGCTTCAAGGTGGCACAGTGGTTAGAACATAGAACACTACAGCACAAACAGGCCCTTTGGCCCACGAGTTGCATCGGTCATATCCCTACCTACCAGGCCTATCTATAACCCTCAATCCCATTAAATCCCCTATACTCATCTAGAAGTCTTTTAAAAGACCCCAGAGAGTTCGCCTCCACCACCACCGACGGCAGCCGATTCCATTCACTCACCACCCTCTGAGTGAAAAACTTACCCCTAACATCACTTCTGTACCTGCTCCCCAGCACCTTAAATCTGTGTCCTCTCGTAGCGACCATTTCAGCCCTGGGAAATAGCCTCCGAGAATCCACCCTATCTATACCTCTCAACATTTTATAAACCTCTATCAGGTCGCCTCTCAACCTTCGTCTCTCCAGGAAGAAGAGTCCCAGCTCCCTCAACCTATCTTCATAAGGCATGCCTCCCAGTCCAGGCAACATCCTTGTAAATCTCCTCTGTACCCTTTCAATAGCTTCTACGTCTTTCCTATAGTGAGGCGACCAGAACTGCGCACAATACTCTAAATGAGGCCTGACAAGGGTCTTATAAAGTTGCAGCATTACCTCCCGACTCCTAAACTCAATCCCTCGATTAATGAAGGCCAGTACACCATACACCTTCTTGACCATATCCTCCACCTGCGAGGCCGATTTAAGAGTCCTGTGGACCCGGACCCCAAGATCCTTCTGGTTAGCACTGCTGCCTCACACTGCCAGGAACCCAGTTTCGATTCCCAGCTTGGGTCACTGTCTGTGTGGGGTTTGCACATTCTCCCTATGGGTTTCTTCCGGGTGCTCCAGTTTACTCATTACGGTTTCCTCCCAAAGTCCGAAAATATGTCGGTTTAGGTAGATTGGCCATGGTAAATGTTCGGAGTTTTAGGAATGGGTTGGGACTGGGTAAGACACTCTTTCAGAGAGTTGATGCAGACTCGATGGGCCAAATGGCTTCCTGCACTGTAGGGATTCTATGACTTGAGATCCAAGATCAAAGAGATCCATCAAAGACAGTACCAGACCAAGCTGAAGTCCCAGGCTTGCCACACAGACTCCCCACTATGACAGCTGAGCATTTTGTTTTGCTTAGTCTACAATTCTCTTGATCTTCCTGGGCCAGACTAAAATGTGTGTACAGATAGATGTTGGTACACATCTAACCCTTTCGACGACAAGTCTCACAATAAGAAGTCTGACACCAACTTTAACTCCAACCAATTTATTTGATAGTAAACACACAAGCTTTCGGGGTTAGTCCCTTCGTCAGGTGAATGGAGAGTTCTGGCCTCAGACAGAGCATATAAAGCACAGACAGATTACAGATTAGAATGCGAATTTTTACACCTAACCTGCTGTTCAAGTTCTTAAAGTGGCTGACAGTGAGAGTAGAAGGAGCACTGATCACAGGTTAAAGAGATGTGTATTGTCTCCAGACAGTGAGGTTTAGCAAGCTCAGGCAAGTCACGGGGGTTACAGATAGTGCGACATGAACCCAAGATCCCTGTTGAGACCGTCCTCATGTGTACGGAACTTGGCTATCAGTCTCTGTTCAGCGACTCTGCGCTGTCGTGTGTCGTGAAGGCCGCCTTGGAGAATGCTTACCCGAAGGTCAGAGGCTGAATGCCCGTGACCACTGAAGTGTTCGCCAACAGGAAGAGAACAGTCTTGCCTGGTGATTGTCGAGCGATGTTCATTCATCCGTTGTTGTAGCGTCTGCATGGTCTCCCCAATGTACCATGCTTCAGGACATCCTTTCCTGTGGCGTATCAGGTAGACAATGTTGGCCGAGTTGCAAGAGTATTTACCATGTACCTGGTGGATGGTGTTCTGTCTGAGGCCAGAACTCTCCATTCACTTGACGAAGGGCCAAATCCCGAAAGCTTGTGAGTTTACTATCAAATAAATCGGTTGGACTTAAACCTGGTGTTGTGAGACTTCTTACTGTGTTTACCCCAGTCCAATGCCGGCATACCCACATCAAGTCTCACAACACCATGTTAAAGTCCAACAGGTTTAATTGGAATCATGAGTTTTCAGAGTGCTGTCCCATTCTCACTCAACCATTGAAGGAGCAGCGCTCCGAAAGCTCGAGATTCCAAACAAATCCATTGGACTTTAACCTGGTCTTGTGAGGCTTCTTATCGTGACCATCCCCAGTCCAACACCAGCATTTCCACCTCATGGTTTCCGTGACAAATATAGTAATCATGACTAGATGAGGGAACAAAGAACAACACAGCCTGGGAAACAGGCCCTTTGGCCCAACGAGCCCACACCGCCATTTCAACATTGTGAGTCCCCTCTTCTACCCATGACCCTTGTCTACGCTCATGGCACTCCACATTGGAAACCAGATTGAGGGGAGACTAATTTAGGGATAACTTGTTACACCAATCAGCCTAAGAGCACGTTTTTGGGGTGTGGGAGGAAACCGGAGCACCCGGAGAAAACCCACGCAGTCACGGGGAGAATGCGCAAACTCCCCACAGACACCGGCCCAAATCCATGTATCTGCACAGCAAACAGTGATAGTCACTGAGCTGTCGTGTTGCCCGTCAGTTGGTCCAGTTTAAGCGTACACTAACGCACGTGAAGCACTAGGCAACTCTCGAAGCAACATCCAAGAGCAGCCCTCGCACGACCCATAGATAGACAGCTCGCCTCCTCACCCCAATCTGACGTACGTGACTCCTGGCCAATTGCTTGACTCTGAGTTGCCCCCTGAACTGGCCTTGCAAGCGATTCGGTTGTCGAGGCAAGAAGGGGTGATTGACAAGTGGCAGCCTTGACTTGCAAAGCACAACCACCCTGAGAATCGATTTCAAGAAAAAGGTCTCAGCTGAAGGACGGTAAAATGTTCGGCAGTGTTATACGCACTTATTTTCATAACAGATTGAGCGAGTCACCTCTTCCATTTCTTTGGGCTTTTATGTAATTATGAAACTCAACAACTGGCTTCAGTTCAAGCAGAACGCTCCGGAAACTTGGCATTCCACCCACTTTGAAAGTCTACAGAAATTATGGTGCAGTTTCCAGCTCAAAGCCTGTTGTGTTAAAGGGGGTAATGGTGGCTGCTTCTGTTAACCGTCACTGGAACACAGAACACTACAGCACAAACAGGCCCTTCAGCCCACAAGTTGCGCCGATCACATCCATACCCACCAGGCCTATCTATAACCCCCAATCCCATTAAACCCCATATACTCATCCAGAAGTCTCTTAAAAGACCCCAGCGAGTTCGCCTCCACCACCACCGACGGCAGCCAATTCCACTCACTCACCACCCTCTGAGTGAAAAACTTACCCCTAAGTTTTTTGGGTGGATAGTGGTAGCCTTTTTCCTCAGATGGAGAAAGCTAGCACGAGGGGGCCTGGCTTTAAATTAAGGGGGGGGGGTAGTTATAGGACAGATGTCAGGGGTAAGTTCTTTACCCAGAGGGTGGTGAGGGATTGGAATGCCCTGCCTGCTGCAGTTGTAAATGCGTCAAGTTTGGGGGCATTTAAGAGATCCGTGGATAGGTTTATGGACGAAAAGGGATTGGTTTAGGTTAGAGGGTCAGTGTTTTTTAGCTGGTCGGCGCAACATCGTGGGCCGAAGGGCCTATTCTACGCTGTAATGTTCTATGTTCTATGTTCTAACATCTCCTCTGTACCTGCTCCCCAGCACCTTAAACCTGTGTCCTCTCATAGCGACCATTTCAGCCCTGGGAAATAGCCTCCGAGAATCCACCCTATCTATTCCTCTCAACATCTTATAAACCTCTATCAGGTCCCCTCTCAACCTTCGTCTCTCCAGGGAGAAGAGACCGAGCTCCCTCAACCTATCTTCATAAGGCATGCCTCCCAGTCCAGGCAACATCCTTGTAAATCTCCTCTGTACCCTCTCAATAGCTTCCACATTCCATATGGAGAGCAGAAGATAGATACCAAGTGGGTCTGCAGAGGTGGAGTGCTTTGTAATGACTGACCACAGAGTGAGGAGAGAACCCCCAACTCAAACAGAGAACCTCACCTCAACATCCTTGGACAGAGATCGTGGCCGAAATTCTCCGACCATTCACACGCTGCCAGCGAAATCGGAGAATTTGGTGCTTAGCCAAATCTCCATTCACTGCAGCGGGGCTGGAGAATCCCAGCCCATGGATGACACCTGGGAATCCGTCCGAAATATATGAGAATGTAAGGGGGACAATATTTTTCAGAGGAAATGTTGAAAGGCTGATTGATTGTTTTTTTGCAATTTCAGGAGCGTTTCAAAGACATACCGGTGATATCAGAGGCTAATTGATTCTATGGCTAATCCATTCTGGCTATGGAGGATGCAACGGGGGGAGTGGGATGCTTTGGGAAGGCGTGTGGAGGGGTGTACAGAGGGGACATGGGTGGTACGGAGGGTCATGGTGACCAAGTGTATGGGGGGAGAGGGCGTGAGTCGTGAAGGCTGGGATCTTGAGACCTACCATCTTGAGACCTGGGCTGCTGTCCCAATGGATGGAGGTGAACTTCCTAACCTGCTGGCTTCGGACTTCACACGAGTTCAAATCCCATCATGATAGGCTGAGAATTTGAGTTCCGTTCACAGGGAACGCTGACAAGGTCTCCTCCATAGACCATTCACCATCCAAACCCTACCACCCCGCTCCCTCCCACCCCTGCATGCAGCTTCCAGGCTGTACAATGGCACAGTGGTTAGCACTGCTGCCTCACAGCACCAGGGATCTGGGTTCAATTCCAGCCTTGGGTCACTGTTTGGAGTTTGCATGGGTTTCCTCCGATTTCCTCCCACACTCCAAAGATGTGCAGGTTAGGTAGATTGGCCATGTTAAATTGTCCTTAGTATCGGGGGGACTAGCAAGGTAAACTCATGGGCCTGGGTGGGATTGTTGTTGGTGCAGACTCAATGGGCTGAATGGCCTCCTTCTGCACTGTAGGGATTCTGTGATTCAGTTCAATAATTCTATCTCACTTTGGTAGGAATAATGATAGGAAGGACTATTACCTGCGTGGCAAAAAACTGCAGCAGGCGACGGTGCAGAGGGACCTGGGCATCCTTGTGCATGAGTCGCAAAATCCCAGCCTGCAGGTGCAGCAGGTGGTCAGGAAGGCGAATGGGATGCTGGCCTTCATAGCGAAGGGGATAGAATATAAAAGTAGGGAGGTCTTGCTGCAGCTGTATAGGGCATTGGTGAGGCCGCAGCTGGAGTACTGTGTGCAGTTTTGGGCGCCGCATTTACACAAGGATATTTTGGCCCTGGAGGGAGTGCAGAGGAGGTTTACTAGGATGATACCGGAGTTGAGGGGGTTGAGCTATGAGGAGAGGCTGAATAAACTAGGCTTTTACTCGTTAGAGTTTAGAAGAATGAGGGGAGTTCTCATTGAGACGTATAAGATGATGAATGGGATGGATAGGATAGAGGTGGAGAGACTCTTCCCGCTCAGAAAGGACAGTAGGACTAGGGGGCACAGCCTCAAGATAAAGGGGGGGCGGTTTAGAACAGAGTTGAGGAGGAACTTCTTCACTCAAAGGGTGGTGAATCTCTGGAATTCTCTGCCCGTTGAAGTGGTGGAGGCTGCCTCGCTAAATATTTTTAAGCTGCGGGTTGAAGGGTTTTTGATAAGAGAGGGGATTAAGGGTTATGGGGAGAGGGCGGGAATGTGGAACTGAGCCACGACAGATCAGCCATGATCTTATTGAATGGCGGGGCAGGCTCGAAGGGCCAGATGGCCTACTCCTGCTCCTATTTCTTATGTTCTTATGTTCTTTCGGTATCCATTAGATATAGAACCAACGAACTCTCTGATAACACTGGCAAGTCTTTGAAATGCTCATGAGATTTCAATAGACAAACCTTCACCTGCGTCCATTGGCACCTGAAACCTCCTTCTGGGCCTGCCCCCAGCCGTGCCCGCTTCCTTGGGATGAGGAGGCACTGAGCAGGGCACTGCCAGGGCAGAGGCAGGGATGCAGAGTTGGGACATCTCCAGATTCCTGATTCTGAGCTGATGGAAATCTGGTTTACAATCCAGACTGGCACTTCAGTCCAGCACTGAGGGGTAGCGACACTGTGCCAACTACAGTCTGACTTTACCATGGGAAAAGGCACTGAGGGATGAGTTTGCCTTGAGGGCACGGATACGGAAGTGTTGCTGCTCCATTAGTTCACAGCGTAGACACGGGTCAGGTTTCATTCTGCTATCCCTTACTCGATGGTGAATCAGGCTGCCTGCCTTCAGTTCTGCTTCTCTTCTGAGGTCAAACAGTGACGGCCTGAGTTCAGGTCCAATATTACAACTTGTGACAAGCCTTTTCACTTCCTCTCCTGGATGTTGGACAAAGGATATATTTTCCATGCCTAGATATTGACGGGTTTAGTGGAGGGGGTCAGAGTCCTTTTTTGTCCTTCAAAGACACACAAGTGGACAGCATTCTTTTTCAGAAAGATAAAGATGATTTGTGAAGTCTCAGGAAGAGGCCAAAGTGCCATTTTAGCGATTATGAGTCTCTTGAATCTCTCATCAAGGAAGAAATGGCGAGACACCTGGAGAGAAATTGTCCCATTGGGTAGACACAGCATGGGTTCATGAAGGTCAGGTCATGTTTAACTAATTTACAGGAATTCTTTGAGGACCTTACAAGCACAGTAGACAATGGGGAACCTGTGGATGTGGTGTATCTGAATTCCTAGAAGACATTTGACAAGGTGCCACACCAAAGACTGCTACATAAGATAAAGTGTTACAGGTAATATATTAGCATGGATAGAGGATTGGTTAACTAACAGAAAGCAAAGAGTGGGGGAAAATGGGTGTTTTTCTGGTTTGCGATCAGTGACTAGTGGTGTGTCTCAGGGATCAGTGTTGGGACTGCAGTTGTTTACAATTTATAGAGATGATTTGGAGTTGGGGACCAAGTGTAGTGGGTCAAAGTTCGCAGATGACACTAAGATGGGTGGCAGAACAAAGTGTACAGAAGATGCTGAAAGTCTGCAAAGGGATATAGATAGTCTAAGTGAATGGGCGAGGGTCTGGCAGATGGAGTACAATGTTGGTAAATGTGAGGTCATCCATTTTGGTAGAAATAACAGCAAAATAGATTATTACTTAAACGGTAAAAAATTGCAGCATGCTGCTGTGCTGTGGGTGTCCTTGTGCAGGAATCTCAAGGAGTTGGTTTGCAGGTACAGCAGGTAGTTAAGAAGGCAAATAGAATTTTGTCCTTCATTGCTAGAGGAATGGAGTTTAAAAACAGCGAGGTTATGTTGCAGCTGTATAAGGTGCTGGTGAGGCCACACCTGGAGTTACTGTGTACAGTTTTGGTCTCCTTACTGGCACTGGAGGGGGTGCAGAGGAGATTCACTAGGTTGATTCCAGAGTTAAGAGGGTTGGCTTATGAGGAGAGACTGAGTAGACTGGGGCTATACTCATTGGAATTCAGAAGAATGAGGGGAGATCTTATAGAAACATACAAGATTATGAAGGGAATAGATAAGATAGAAGCAGGGAAGTTGTTTCCACTGGTGGGTGAAACTAGAACTAGGGGGCATAGCCTCAAAATAAGGGGGAACAGATTTAGGACTGAGTTGAGGAGGAACTTCTTCACACAAAGGGTTGTGAATCTGTGGAATTCCCTGCCCAGTTGAGGCTCCCTCATTGAATGTTTTTAAGGCAAGGATAGATACATTTTTGAATAGTAAAGGAATTAAGGATTATGGTGAACAGGCGGGTAAGTGGAGCTGAGTCATAGGAATCATAGAAACCCTACAGTACAGAGAGAGGCCATTCGGCCCATCGAGTCTGCACCAACCACAATCCCACCCAGGCCCTACTCCCATATCCCCTACATATTTTACCCACTAATCCTTCTAACCTGTGCATCTACAGTCAATTTAACACGGCCAATCAACCTAGCCCGCACATCTTTGGTACTGTGGAAGGAAACTGGAGCACCCGGAGGAAACCCACGCAGACACGGGGAGAATGTGCAAACTCCACACAGACAGTGACCCCGAGCCGGGAATCGAACCCAGGACCCCGGAGCAGTGAAGCAGCAGCGCTAACCCCACTGTGCCATGGTCTTATCGAACGGCAGAGCAGGCTCGAGAGGCCAGATGGCCGACTCCTGCTCCAAGTTCTGATGTTTTTCTGAAGGTCAGAAGTTCTGATGTTTTTCTGGCATGTTTAGAAATACATGCTTTAGTGGGGCCAGGTTGATATTTACACAATGTTTCCTTTCCTGCCCCCTAGCTCACTCAGCAGCCATACCCATGGGGGAGGGAAACCCATCCTTGGTCCCCAGTTCAAACACAATTGACGATTACAACAACCCGTAACAGGGAGACTTCCAATTAGTGCAAGTTAACATAAGAACATAAGAAATAGGAGCAGGAGTCGGCCATCCAGCCCTTCGAGCCTGCCCCGCCATTCAATAAGATCACGGCTGATCTGTCGTGGCTCAGTTCCACTTTCCCGCCCTCTCCCCATAACCCTTAATCCCCTCTCTTATCAAAAACCCATCAACCCGCTTCTTAAAAATATTTAGCGAGGCAGCCTCCACCACTTCAACGGGCAGAGAATTCCAGAGATTCACCACCCTTTGAGTGAAGAAGTTCCTCCTCAACTCCGTTCTAAACCGCCTCCCCTTTATCTTGAGGCTGTGCCCCCTAGTCCTACTGTCCTTTCTGAGCGGGAAGAGTCTCTCCACCTCTATCCTATCCATCCCATTCATCATCTTATACGTCTCAATGAGATCTCCCCTCATTCTTCTAAACTCTAACGAGTACAAGCCTAGTTTATTCAGCCTCTCCTCATAGCTCAATCCCCTCAACTCCGGTATCAGCCTAGTAAACCTCCTCTGCACTCCCTCCAGGGCCAAAATATCCTTGCGCAGGTGCGGCGCCCAAAACTGCACACAGTACTCCAGCTGCGGCCTCACCAATGCCCCATACAGCTGCAGCAAGACCTCCCTACTTTTATATTCAATCCCCTTCGCTATGAAGGCCAGCATCCCATTCGCCTTCCTGACCACCTGCTGCACCTGCAGGCTGGGTTTTTGCGACTCATGCACAAGGACCCCGAGGTCCCTCTGCACCGTCGCCTGCTGCAGTTTTTCACCACGTATTTGGACATGCAAAAGCTATACAACAACCCGTAACAGGGAGACTTCTAATTAGTGCAAGTTAACATAAGAACATAAGAAATAGGAGCAGGAGTAGGCCATCCAGCCCTTCGAGCCTGCCCCGCCATTCAATAAGATCACGGCTGAATAAGAACCCACGCTACCAGTGTTAATTTGATGCTCTTTAGCTTTCTTCACCCTAACCCTTCCCTGGGATGTATTACTGCCACCTGCAGCAGGATGGGAAGATGCCCGCTGATGCCGATGCCCTCTTGTCTGTTGGTGTGAGCCGGTGTCCTCTGCAGGTCAGAACTTGAAGGTCCGCAGCCTTTACCAGACCCCCTGCTCAGGGGACAACCCCATCCTCCGAGGCCTCAGGAAGCTGGAGCTAGTGTGCTCTCACGCACATCCAGCAGTAGCTCACCCATGTCTAGAACAACGGAGTATAGATCCAAGTGCACATCCAGCAGGAAATGTGTCCTGCTGGAGCGGGGTCCCCGTGGTATCCCAGCACCCTGCCCATGGAGACTTTCTTGCACTAAACGTCGGAGCCGTAACATCAGAGAGGGTGCGGACGGACTCAGTGCCTCTTGTGCCAACCTGTTGAGTGCCTTCAGTACCCCTGCCTGAAGTTTCCCCTCTGTCTGGCTGATCCTCCTGTCTCCTCTCCACGTCCAGAGGCTCATCACCTAACTCTGATTTAGCAAATGCCACCTCTCCAGCAGCAGCACACCCCCCCCCCCCCCCCCCCCAACCCCCAGTGCCAGAGATCTAGGCTGGCACTGCCCCTGCCTGCTCTGGACGTGTGCCTGTACGGTGACCACCTGAGAGCGCGTGCCCGAGTCTGAACTGGGTATATGGACCTGCCCAGGTTTGTGACTCTGGGTGCTGGAGGTGCAGGCGATAAGATATAGGGGCAGAATTAGGCCGTTCAGCCCATCGTGTCTGCTCCACCATCCATTCATGGCTGATATGCTCCTCATCCCCATTTTCCTGATGACCAAAGAACAAAGAACAACACAGCACGGGAAACAGGCCCTTCGGCCCAACGAGCCCGCGCCGCCGTCCCATTGTCTCAGTGACCTATTCATGACTCTAGTCTATGCCTAATGTGCGAGGATCAGGGAGGTCCAATATAGGGACAATTTGTTACCCAATCAATCAGCCTAAAAGCACATTTTTGGGATGTGGGAGGAAGCCGGAGCACCCGGAGGAAACCCACGCAACCACGGGGAGAATGCGCAAACTCCCACGGACACAGGCCCAAATCCATGTGTCTGCACAGCAACAGAGATAGTCTCTGAGCTGTCATGATGCCCTCGAGATGGTCCAGTTTAAGCACACCAACGACATGAAGCAGTAGGCAACTCCCGAAGCAATATCCAAGAGCAGCCCACCACAACCTGCCGCCCGCATGCCCCTTGCTGGACTTAAATGCCTGTGGATAAAAAATTCATTATTAAATAGACTCTATATCCCTGAGGCTAAAACTGAACCCCAAGCCTACAATGTTTAGTAAGGCCTGCTATATCCCCCTATATGTAGACCGCTCATGTGGCTGTCCAAGTGACTCTTAAACAACCCTAGCGTGCCTGCTTCCACCACCTTACTCGGCAGTGCATTCCACATCCCCACTACCCTTTGTGTGAAAAACTGCCCTCTAATGGTGTGAGTTGGTCCTCTTCCTCGTTCAGTGTGTCCTGTGGGCTGGGGCAGAGGTTGGCTGGTGGGACCTCGAATGGAGAGAGGAGAGGATGAGCGGCTCAGAGTTAGCACTGATCAATCACCCTGATTTTCCAAGGTCTGGGGATTATGCGTGCTTCTGCACTAAACGTCGTGGGGAGGCTGAGCTCAGCCTTGGCACAGGCACAATCCTCCCCTGCCAGCTTGGCAACTTGAGGTTGAACCGAGAAGAGGATCTGAGTTCAGGCATTCTCCCTCCCGTTCCCTCTCTCTCTCTCTCCCGCTCCTGTACGAAGACATCAAGATGGATCGCGAGCGTGTATGATAAACAAAGAACAACGCAGCACAGGAAACAGGCCCTTCGGCCCAACGAGCCCGCGCCGCCATCTTAACAATGTCTTTTTTCCTCCTCCACCCTTGACCCGTGTCTATGCTTGTGGTACTCCCCATTGGAAACCAGATTAAGGGGAGAATGATTTAGGGACAATTCGTTCCACCAATCAGCCTAAGAGCACATCTTTGGGGTGTGGGAGGAAACCGGAGCACCCGGAGGAAACCCACGCAACCACGGGGAGAATGCGCAAACTCCCACAGACACCGACCCAAATCCATGTGTCTGCACAGCAAACAGTGATAGTCACTGAGCTGTCATGGTGCCCATCTGCTGGTCCAGTTTTAAGCGCACACTAATGACGCAAAGTACTAGGTCACTCTCGAAACATCCAAGAGCAGCCTACGCACGACCCACCGTGTGCATGCCCCTCGTTAGACAACAAGGTGGACCGACACACCTGCGGAGTAAAAGCGAAAAACATCAACACAGGTAACATTAGATTTCCAGGAATGTCCCAAGGCTCTGATCCTTATTTAAAACAGTCTCCTATAACCCTCCATCCCTGTTTCGCTCATGTGCCTATCTAAGTAAACCTTAAACAACTCCAGCGTACCTGCCTCCACCACCTTACTTGGCAGTGCATTCCATACCCCCACCACCCTCTGTGTGAAAAACCTCCCTCTAGCATCCGAATTATACCTCTCCCCCCTCACCTTAAGCCGGTGGCCCCTTGTGATATTTGTCTCCAATCTAGGAAAAAGCCTGCCACTGTTTACTCTATCTATACCCTTCACTATCTTATAGACCTCTATCAGATCCCCCCTCAATCTCCGTCTTTCTAAGGAAAACAGCCCCAATTTACCCAATAGATAATAGGTGATAGAACAGGTTGCTAACTATCGGCTGCTAACTATTTGGTGAATAACTTACCTCCCGACTCCCCAAACCCAACCACAATGGAGTGTGATGGAATACACACTCCTTTGCCTGGGTGAGTGCAGCTCCAACAACATTCAAGAAGCTCCATATCATCTAGGGCAAAGTAGCAGTTTTATTGTCATCCATCCACCTCCTTGAACATTTGCTCCTTCCATCACTAGTGCGCAGTGGCAGCCGCGTGTACCATCTACAGGATGCCATCGGCAACTCATCACCCCCTAACCTCACGAGCTCTATCATCTAGAAGGACAAGGGCAGCAGATGCATTGGAACGCCACCACCTACAAGTTGCCCTGCGCTCCACCCCTTCAGTGTGGCTGGGTGGAAACTCCGCTCACGGAATAGCACATGGACTGGAGTTGTTCAATAAGGCAGCAGTTCATCGCCTTCTGAAGGGCACTTAGGGATGGGCAACAGAAGTGCTGGCCTTGACAGTGACACACATATCCCATGACGGCACGGTAGCACAGTGGTTAGCACTGCTGCTTCACAGCTCCAGGGTCCTGGGTTCGATTCCCTGCTCGGGGTCACTGCCTGTGTGGAGTTTGCACATTCTCCTCGTGTCTGCGTGGGTTTTCTCCGGGTGCTCCGGTTTCCTCCCACAGTCCAAAGATGTGCGGGTTGGGTTCATTGGCTATGCTAAAATTGCCCCTTAGTATCCTGGGATGTGTAGGTTAGAGGGATTAGCAGGTGGAATGTGTAGGGATATGGGGATAGGTTCTGGGTGGGATTGTGTTCGGTGCAGACTCGATGGGCCGAAGGGCCTGTTTCTGCACTGTAGGGTTCTATGTTCTATGTTCTATGACAGAAACACAAACTGAGTGATGATGTGAGTTGGGAGCACAGAGAGTCCATCAACCCTGTAGTAAAGAGATCACTCATCTGAACTCCTGTGGTGCTGACTATCTTGGCGAGCTCCATCCAGGCTGCTGTACACAGTTGGGTGGACCTTCTAGATGACATATGATGTACTGGCCTCCATCAATCGAGGGATTGAGTTTAGGAGTCGGGAGATAATGTTGCAGCTTTATAAGACCCTTGTCAGATCCCACTTGGAGTACTGGGGGCAGTTCTGGTCACCTCACTACAGGAAGGATGTGGAAGCTATTGAAAGGGTGCAGAGGAGATTTACAAGGACGTTGCCTGGATTGGGAGGCATGCCTTATGAGGATAGGTTGAGGGAGCTCGGTCTCTTCTCCTTAGAGAGACGAAGGTTGAGAGGCGACCTGATAGAGGTTTATAAGATGTTGAGGGAATAGACAGGGTGGATTCTCAGAGGCTATTTCCCAGGGCTGAAATGGTCGCTACGAGAGGACACAGATTTAAGGTGCGGGGAGGGAAGTACAGAGGTGATGTTAGGGGTAAGTTTTTCACTCAGAGGGTGGTGAGTGAGTGGAATCGGCTGCCGTCGGTGGTGGGTGGAGGCAAATTCGATAGGGTCTTTTAAGAGACTTCTGGATGAGTACATGGGACTTAATAGGATTGAGGGTTATAGGTAAGCCTAGTAGGTAGAGATATGATCGGCGCAACATGTGGGCCGAAGGGCCTGTTTGTGCTGCAGTTTTTCTATGTTCGATGTTCTACTCCTACCCAAGCCATCCTTGGGGAACAGGATACCTGACCTTTCTTCGAAGGCCAGAAGGGGATGCTCCAACAGGCGTTGCTGAACCCTGGGGCCAGAGTTTGCTGCCTCATGCCGCCTACCTGGATCCTGGCGCCATTAACAACTGGGGCTGTCCAGGTGCCTTTTAAATATGGCCGCCAAAACATGATGGTGGCATGTCTGACTTCCTGCCCGCCTCACCCCAAAAAACACAATGCAAGCCCCATACAGGCATAGATAATCGTGGAACGCAGAAGGAGACCATTCGGCCCATCAAGTCTGCACCAACCGTAATCCCAGCCAAGTCCCATTCCCATTACCCTATGCATTTACCCCAGCCATGACTCTAAGGGACAATTTAGCATGGCCAATCAACTTAACCCGCATATCTTTGGACTACGGGAGGAAACCGGAGCACTTGGAGGGAACCCACGCAGACATGGGGAGAATGTGCAAACTCCACATTCTCCCCATGTGACCCAAGCTGGGAATCAAGCCCGGGTCCCTGGCACTGTGATCCCAACCTTCTGTTCCTGCTGCAGAACACAGCGGGAGAAGGTAATTCCACTGTACACTTTGATAGCACTGAATCTTCTAAAACCCATCCACTCACTACTTCCATCTGGTGTTTTTGTTCTCAATCTCTGATGTTCTTCATTAAATGAAAGACAAGAAGGATTTGGAGCGACAGGGCCTGATTAGCTGGATTATGCAGTCTTGGTGTGTGACACCTGTGGCCACATCAAAGCGATGAGATTGGGAAAGTTCAAACACAATTAAAGTAGTGTTAAAAATGGTGTTAATGCCTTTGCTGAGTTTGCATGTTTCATGTTAACTACTGCTTCATGTGAGTTAACTAAGCATCCACTTCTACTGTCAGGGAATCATTGATCATTTTGGGTGATATATAAGCATCTGTGCGTGTGTGTGAGTGTATGAGAGTGAGTGTGTGACTGTGAGAGAAAGTGTTTTGTGTGTGTATGTGTGTGCGTATGTGTGCGCGTGTGTGTGTAAGTATGAGTGTGTGTTAATTGAGTGAGTGTAATTGAGTGTATATGTGTGAGTACGAGTGTGTGTGTGTGTGTGTGACAGAGTATGAATGTGTGTGTGTATGCATGTGAGTGAGTGTGTGTGTGTGTGCACGTGTATATGAGTGTATATGTGTGAGTACGAGTGTGTGTGTGTGTGTGACAGAGTATGAATGTGTGTGTGAATGCATGTGAGTGAGTGTGTGTGTGTGTGCACGTGTATATGAGTGTATATATCAGTGAGTGTGTGTGTGTATGTGTGAGTGAGTGTGTGTGTATGTATGTGTGTGAGTGGTTGTGTGTGTGCGTGTGAGTGAGTATGTGAGTGTAAATGCGTGAGTGAGAATTGAGTGTGTGTGTATGAGTAAATGTGTGAATGAGTGTATGAGTATGTGCGTGTGTGTGTCCGTGTGAGTGAGTGTGCGCGTGTGGGTAAATGTGTGAGTGAGTGTTTATGTTTGTGTGTGTGAGAGTGTGAGTATGTGTGTATGAGTAAATATGTATGTGTGTTTGTGTGTGAGGGTGTGTGTGTGGGTGAGTATGAGAGTGTGTGTGTGTGTGTGAGTGTGAATGTGTGTGAGAGAATGTATGTATGTGGGTGAGTGTGAATGTGTGTGTGTGTGAGTGTGTGTGTGTGTGGGGGGGGTGAGTCTGAGTGTGTGAGTGTGTGTGTGAGAGTATGTGTATGTGAGTGTGTGAGAGAGTGTGTGTGTGTGTGTGGGGGTGAGAGTGTGTGTGTGTTGGGTGAGTGTGAGAGTGTGTGGGTGAGAGTGTGAATGTGTGGGGGGTGAGTCTGAGTGTCAGAGTGTGTGTATGCGAGTGTGTGAGAGAGTGTGTGTG